>NIVC01001001.1:325000-347500 GCA_002269645.1 Macrostomum lignano
GGCAAAGTAGATCTCCGAGTCATTGCGACTGACCGCCTCTTCTAGTTGCTCCATCGGTTATAGGAAGAGTTGCAGTGTCGATGGTCTGCCTGGTTTTAAATAAAAGCATTTGGGCAATTCTGTAGAAAATTCGCTGTCTGACAGGGGATACTTGTGTGTCTGACAGGGGATGCCTGTGTGTCTGACAGGGGATGCCTGTGTGTCTGACAGGGGATGCCTGTGTGTCTGACAGGGGATGCCTGTGTGTCTGACAGGGGATGCCTCTGTGTCTGACAGGGGATGCCTGTGTGTCTGACAGGATGTGTGTCTGCCTGTGCTTATCGAATTACACAGAAGAGAAGGTGTGCTTCCAACAGGAAATTCTTTTGTCACACTTGGTTCGAACATCAGCATTTATTACCATCGGTAGCATTTTCTGCTCAATTTTTTCCGACGTAATGAGCGCTTAAAAAGATTGCGCGATTTCTTATAAATTCTAGTCGTCAGGCAGAAGAGCATGCATGCCCTGCCCGGCTGGCCTCAAGCTCTTAGCAAGGGGCGCGGACGCATGAAATCGTACTGTACCAACCAAGCCCGGCATTGCAAATGCAAGCGGCAAGAACTGTGAAGAACTGCTAGAGGCCGCGACCGCCTCCCCTGCCCCCCACCACCCCGCGGAGAAACACGCGAGCGCACGCGCGCCAAAGTGCAGTGCAGCAGCGGCAGCAGCTTGCATTCTAAGCCAATAAGAAGTGTAGAATGTAGGCCTTTTGACCCTCCCCGCCCTGACAAATAAATGTACAGTGTAGAGAAAATGCGCTCCTGACGTTCCCCCCCCGCGCTACAGGGGGAGGGGGTGATAATAAGATGGGGGTTGGCCAAGTTCAGGGCAAATCAAGTGTACACTGGAATGAGGGGCGGGGGGGCGATGGACCAGGAATGTACAATTTACAATGTACATGTTTAGCCGTGTGGAATATTTCAAGGGCGGGCTTACAAAGCGCATTCATTTAAACCAAATCTAAAAGAAACGGGGGTTCTCCCCAACAGCTCCCCGCCTCGCTATGCACGCAACGGAGCCAACAACCCCCTGGGCCCCACCACCCCTCCCAACAAGCGCTCGGAACACCGCCTCAACACAGGCGCACACACATGGTCGCAGCCGCCAACCCCCCTCTATTCCGATCCTTGGACTCGCCAGTCGACCATTTGAAAGCAAAAAAAATTGTGGAAAGAAGAGTCAGAACGGGAACACACGCCGTCGTTTCAGTTGCTTACGTACCAATCTTCTTGGCTTTCAGTTTTTTGGCCAATATTTGATGCATAGTATGAGCAATTATGCAGGGGTACGTGTCATTGTATCGATATAACACGGTTTTAAACTTAGCTTAGAGAATCATTTTGATTAGAAAAGGAAATATTCGTCTTACAAAATTAGCGAAAAAGATACGCTGATTTAAAATTATAATCCTTTAATAAAGAGGCCAATTTCCCGATGTACTCATGTACTCATTTACTCATGTAAAACGTTCTGACAACTGACGAATGGATGACCGGATCGCAATAAAATTAATCATACTATAATACATTCGAAGAAAGCACCGTTTTCGGACTCTTAATCAAACTTTAACATTCTACTCTTTTGGGCTGACCAAAATTTGGAAATTTGATTAGTTGTCTAAAATGAACAAGTAACTAGTATAACTCCTGATGCCACCGTCACAGATTAATTATAACCAGAGATTAGTAAAATTCTGAACAAGAAAACAAGAAACCTAGTTTATCATTGTGTCGTATATCGAATCAAACGTTACAGAGAAGAGCAGAATAACTTACTTTAATCTGAAGTACGGTAGACTCAGCTTCGAATTATATTCAGAAAAATCTCAACAAATAACAGCAATGTCTGGAAGCTTATCTTAATCCTTTTCGAATCTGAATGTCTTGAAGAGGGTTCGGCAGTTTGCTAAAACTTCAATGCAATTTTGCTCAACATATAGGTACCTTTTTCACCACTAAATACGGGGGGGGACGCACGCACGTACACCTTAATACAGAACATTACACTTTAAGCCAACGCGCCCACGGCTCTTAAAAAAATCAGGCGGACAGGGAGGCCAGCGAGAGCGTGCGGGTGGACGTGGGGAGAGGGGTGGGGGTTGGGGCTGCGCGGACGGGGTTGAGGGGGTAAGGGCCTGAGCTGGAACACTAGGAGCTGGAACAGGCCATGCAGAGGGCGACTGTACACCAGTGGGTAATGGGGTGGTTGGCCTGCTGAACATTAACTTGGAGGGTGAAATGTACACACAGACCATTATAGACGGGTGCAAAGCCAAGCGAAGGCTAAGCAAAACGTTTCTAAAGCGTAGGAAAGTAAAAAAAGTAATAAAAGCAATTAGAGCACTTATTATTAATTAACTGGGGGATAAGCTAAACAGCGTACTACACTACCATTTAGAGTAATTAAAATTAAAGCACAAAATTTAACAATTATCACTGGTTAGTGGTTCCTCAATTCGAACTGTGATATGAACTCAGGTTAAAGGCCATGCAGGTTCGGTGCAACTTCTAAAGACAAAATGAGCATATAAGCTCAGAGGTTAGACTGTACAGCAACTCGAAACCCAAGAGTACAGTACACTGATGCCCCTGTACACTTAAGGACAGATGTACCGCATATCAATGCTAAACTGTTACATATATTTAAGCCTAACAGATTTTGCCACCTTGAAAATTTCTCACACTAATACACACGCTAACACCGGGCCCTAAGCCTAAGCTGTTGCAGACAAAAATTCTGTGAAAATTGAGAAAAACAAGAAAAACAGAACAATCATTTACATAGTTTTGCTTTTCCGCGCTAGCACACACACGCACACAGGAACAGCAGTTGCAGAAACTCTTAAGAGAGGATATATAATAAGATTAATAGTAATGAAGCTTTATATATTATTGTTGCAAACTTTAAATAATTATAGGCAAACTGCAATTTAAATTTATATGCGCATATACACAATAATACAGTATTAGATTAGTGTAATCTGACTGATAATGGGAGGCCATAACTATTAAAACAAAAAAGAAACCATGTTTATCAATACACACAATTTAAACAGCAAAATGGCAGGTTTTTTGTTAAATGCAATAGCAAATGTCTATTAGATAAATATTACTGATATATCTAATAAACATTATTAATTACTCGCATTTCACACTGTCTTTTTACCATAGAAATTGTTTTTTTAGTATACTATAGGACACAGCTACTGAGAGTAGTATAAGTAAGGCCTTGGTGCATTATAATTCAATATTTATTTAGTTATTAATAATACAGATATACTAGTAATCATCAGTTCAGAGGCATACACATATTATCTGTGCAAATTGTAAATGCAGTAAGAAACACTAAATAATAACAATAATAGCGTTAGATTATTAATTTAAGGAAATCATTGTACAATTTACAGATCATGATCTATCAATTTTATCGTTTCTTTTAATAGAGAAGCAATTATTAATCGAAATTTACAAAATATGGTACTAATAAAAAAGCTTTAAAAAACCTGCCTAAAATATGAAGGTAAATCTTCTGCAACCAAAATAAATATTGAAACTACAGTGATGGGCGCAAATAATGCCATTATAAACTGCCTGGCCGTTTGTATAAGTGATTCAGAACCAGAGCGCACACTCCAAAAGTACAATTATAAAAGGTACAATTATTAATATAATGTTGAAAAATTAAACCTAAAAGCCAGAATAAATATTAAAACATGTTTAGATATATTTGGTGCCATACTTTCCGCAACTTTTAATGATGATTATTCGCTGGGACGGGGTTAGAGAGTACAGTGATGGCTGGGAGGGGTTAGAGAGTACAGTGATGGCTGGGAGGGGTTAGAGAGTACAGTGATGGCTGGGAGGGGTTAGAGAGTACAGTGATCGCTGGGAGGGGTTAGAGAGTACAGTGAGCTGGGAGGGGTTAGAGAGTACAGTGGCGGCTGGGAGGGGTTAGAGAGTACAGTGGCGGCTGGGAGGGGGTTAGAGAGTACAGTGATGGCTGGGAGGGATTAGAGAGTACAGTGGCGGCTGGGAGGGGGTTAGAGAGTACAGTGATGGCTGGGAGGGATTAGAGAGTACAGTGGCCGCTGGGGGGGTTAGAGAGTTGACATATTCGTTATATTAGTTTTGGCCTCAAACTGACAAAAAGTGCATCCAAAAAAGAAAGTGCCAACGTACACAGAGTCTATACAGAAGATGAAGGAATATTCAAGTTCAGAGCTAATGGTATCTTTGAGAAAAATATTTTACAGACAGGAATAAACTAATTACACAAGTTGGCTTGATTGCACTGCGACTAATTAACAAATTTAAAAAAGCAATCGGCAAAACTGACCATTTTTTCAATTGAAGGATTTACTGTTATTGCAAGGTGCACTTAGCATTGAAGAAAAAGATATTGACAAGCTAGCAAAGCAAAGCAAAACAGGCAACGATTTTAAGAAGAATTTCTAATAAAAATCCGCTATAAATTTTATTGAATAATAAAAAAACTGATTCAGAACAATAATTTACATAGCATATACACGCACTATACATAGTGGGGGTTATGATTACGTAAATATAACTTTTTTTATTAAATATTATAAATATGATTTGTTGCTAAAAAGAGGCAGCGAGTGAGAGACAGGCAGACAGAAGAAGAATTAAAAACATCTAAAACTCTTTTCTTAAACAGGTTTCTCAAGTCTGTTTAACATTAGCATTATAATATTAATATTAAATTGTTAATTAGTGAATCATCAGAGCGTAGTGTACGTGAGTTCCTGACGGTCCAGTCCAGATGCAGCGCCGCTAGCAGAGGAGGCTGAGACAGCGCCGCCAGCGGAGGAGACGGCCACGGTGAGGGCGGGAAGGCCGGAGACGGCCTGAATGGCGCCGCCGGGTCCACCGGAGATGGCGGCAGCGGCGGCAACGGAGCTGGCCAGCTGGCTGGGGTCGGACACCAGCAGCAGGTTGGTGAAGTTCGGGAAGCCCAGCTGCTGACCGCTGATCAACTGGAAGGAGGGAGCCACGGCCGCTGCGGTGCCCCAGGGATCCGTTGGCGCACTCGGCGCCCCGCTGGCGCCGCCTCCGGCTGTCGCGGCGGCTGCGGCTGCGGCGGCCGGCTGATAATAGAGAGGCTGACACAGCTGCCACTCGCCTTGCTGGTTCATCACAGCGTATTGGGGAGTTCCGGCGAATGACGTGATGTTGGGGAGGCTGGCAATGACCGCCTGCTGCTGCTGTTGCTGCTGCTGCTGCTGTTGGTGATGCAGCATCTGCTGCTGCTGCTGCTGATGCACAAGCTGCTGCTGTTGAAATACCTGCTGGAAATAGAGAACATATTGTTCTACATCGGTATAATAACAATTGACAAAAACCTCCCAAGTCACAGAGAGTGTAAATGCCTGACAATGAGAAAATCAGAGCCCCTGTACACCCTGTATGAGCGTGCACTTGTTTGCCATATCCATTAGACATACCTGTTGCTGCTGTTGCTGCTGCTGTTCTTGCTGCTTCATTGTGGCAACTTGTAGAAGCGCAGGCTGCTGCTGCTGCTGCTGTTGCTGGGCGGACTTGGCACCTCGACCTGATTTACTACGCTTTCCACTATTCGAAGACGCCGGCCCACTTTGGCCAGATAAAGCAGCTTTGCTTTTGCCTTTGCCCTTGCCTTTGCCGCCGCCGCTGCTGCTGCCGGCGACGCCAATTTCGTCGGCAGCGACTTCGCCAACTGTAACGGCGCCTGTAGTAGCGTCGGTGCCGTTGGCGCCTGCGCCTGCGGCGGCTGCTGCCGCGGCTTCTGCTTTCCGTTTGCGTCGACGCTCGGCTTTGAGCACAGATTTGGGATCGGGCTGGCTCACCCGCATCTCAGTGTAGTCTGTGAATACCTGGCCAAGCGATGAGGATTGGCATTGATGAGATTGAGGATGTCACTGCTGCAGGTCTGTTACCTAGCCAGTACTATTCGTGAACGATGAGTAGATGCTAACAGGTAAATGAGCAGAGGATGAGCAGACTCAATGAGCAGAGAAAGAGCAGAATCAATGAGCAGAAAATGAGCATACTCAATGAGCAGATTCAATGAGCAGAATCAATGAGCAGAACATGAGCATACTCAATGAGCAGACTCTACTCAATGAGCAGAATCAATGAGCAGAATCAATGTGCAGAGCATGAGCAGACTCAATGAGCAGACATGAGCAGATTCAATGAGCAGAGCATGAGCACTCAATGAGCACAGAATTAAAAAGACGAGATGACATTAACACAGACAAGAGGTTTAATCGACTAATTTATCAGCTCACCAGCTCAGCGTCGGGCACAGGGCCTGTCCTGCCCAAGATTTGGTCTCGCATTTTGCGCAGAGCAATGTAGAACGGCAGTTTATCTGCAGCTCTGGGCAGCTGGGCGCACCTGGCACTGGAGGAGGGCATCACGAATACCGCGATGTCGTCTGTGCCAGACAGAGGGCCCGGCTGCTTGCCCATGTAGAAATTCTTGTTGCCAACAAATGCCTCGTAGATGCCTGCGGGAGGGAGACGGCAGCTTCTCTGCAGTAGATTGAGAACCTCACCCTCACATCGTAGAGAGTCTCAGATAGAATAGAGAAAAATCTTAACCCCATGATTCTATAGGGGAGAATCTCACTCTTAAAATTTCGTAGAGAGGGTATCTCACCCTAAGATTGCATAGAATAGTCTCAGTCTCACCCCTAAGACTGCATAGAGCAGAATCTCACCCATAAGACTGCATAGAGGAGAATCTCCCCCATAAGATTGCATAGAGTCTCACCCTTAAGATTGCATAGAGGAAAATCTCACCCCTAAGATTGCATAAAGGAGAATCCCACTCTTAAGGTTTGATAGAGACAGTATCTCACCCTGAGATTTTTAGATATAGACATTTAGACTCTTAGAGGTTAAAAATCTTACCCATAGACTTAGTGTTAAGAATATCACCCATAGACTTTAAGGCTAGCAACCTGACCAGTATATGTACACCCGAAGAGCAAAGTAGTGCTAGCTTACCTTTGCCATTGAAGACAGCAATTTTCGGTTTGTGCCGTGTCAGCTTTGTTAACAGTATCTCAGCTGCTTCTTTCATCTCTTTCCTGCATTAAATATGATATAACAAAAACTGCTGTATAATGATTTTTTCGATACATATCGGCTAAAAATTAAACAAGCAGTTGTACAGGCTTCTTACCTGGTCAAATCGGCGGCCCCTTTGATCGGGCGGGTGACGACGTTGGTAAAACCGATGCCGAACTGACAGATCCGATAGTCGTCATGGCAACTAAGCTGGTCGCTGATAAGCCCGCTCTCGGTAAGACAGGACCAGAAGTGGTTGCCAGGGCCCGCATAGTGATGCCCGGAGTACACGGCAGATAACATGGGGTTGAGGCCGATCTGGGAGGTCAGAGAGCTGCTTACCGTGAGACTGTGAGACGGCGACTCAAAGCACACAGGTACTCACCACTACAATGTCCAGGCCGTCAGCGAGGTAGTCTGGTAGGGCGGTGATGGTGCTGGGCAACGGCTGGTTTTGCTCGTCCACCAGCAGCTGGCTGCGGAACTTCTCGCAGTGGGGACAGGCGCCGATAGCGTTCAGCTCCAGGCGCTGGCGCTTCGTCAGCAGGCTGCAATTGGAGGGCTGGCTGTGTCAGCTGGGTCAGTGGCTGTGTCAGCTTGGTGTGTGGCTGTGTCAGCTGGGTGTGTGGCTGTGTCAGCTGGGTATGTGGTTGTGTCAGCTAGGTGAGTGGCTGTGTCATGCAGCTGGGTATGTGGCTGTGTCAGCTGGGTGTGTGGCTGTGTCAGCTGGGTGTGTGGCTGTGTCAGCTGGGTATGTGGTTGTGTCAGCTGGGTGAGTGGCTGTGTCATGCAGCTGGGTATGTGGCTGTGTCAGCTGGGTGTGTTGCTGTGTCAGCTGGGTATGTGGTTGTGTCAGCTGGGTGAGTGGCTGTGTCGGCTGGGTGAGTGGCTGTGTCAGCTGGGTGAGTGGCTGTGTCAGCTGGGTGAGTGGCTGTGTCAGCTGGGTGAGTGGCTGTGTCAGCTGGGTGAGTGGCTGTGTCATGCAGCTGGGTATGTGGCTGTGTCAGCTGGGTGTGTGGCTGTGTCAGCTGGGTGTGTGGCTGTCAGCTGGGTATGTGGTTGTGTCAGCTGGGCGGGTGGCTGTGTCAGCTGGGTGTGTGGCTGTGTCAGTTGGGTGGGTGGCTGTGTCAGTTAAGTAGGTGGCTGTGTCAGCTGGTTGGCTGTGTCAGCTGGGTGGCTGTGTCAGCTGGGTGGCTGTGTCAGCTGGGTGGCTGTCAGTTGGGTGGGTGGCTGTGTCAGCTGTGTGTGGCTGTGTCATTTGGGTGGGTGGCTGTGTCAGCTGGGTGGGTGGCTGTGTCAGCTTGGTGAGTGGCTGTGTCAGCTAGTTGGCTGTGTCAGCAGACAGCAAATGGGTAGCACCTGACCTTTCCACATTTTTGGCTCCAGATGGTATCACAATAGGTTTGTTCATAAGCTGCTGCTGCTGTTGCTGCTGCTGATGCTGCTGCAAAAGCATCAGGTGCTGCTGCTGCTGTTGCTGCGGAGTGGCCGGAGGGGTCGGCAGGTGCACAGAGGTCACAGATGAGCTGGGCTGAGACACGGGACTCATGAGATGATTGACTTGATGTTGCTGCTGCTGTGGCTGCTGAATGATCACGCCAGACTGCTGTTCTCCGTTAACCATGCCGTTACCAGGGACATTTTGAACAATCACTGGTTGCTGCTGCTGCTGCTGGGCATAGGAGACCGCTGAGCCGGTGTGGTGATAAGCAGGTGTGAAAGTCTGTCCAGCTGCACTCATAATTGCTTAATAGTCAATAAAAAAATTCTGCTCGAGTTCACTTGTTTCTCTGCCGTACTGCGATGAAATTTTCTTTTTTCAATAAATATATTTTATCAATATTAAGGGTCGTTAAGGCCCGGTTTATCAGTTATAATCGAATATCGAGTTGCAACTTGGTAAAAGAATACAAGCAGCCTGAAATTGTGTTTTGTTAATGACGATTAATTCAAGTGTGTCTTTGAAAGCGAATTAAATAACAATTATAGAGGCAAGATTTCAGCCAACCACAAGAGCTGGGGTTGGTTGGGCAGCCAGTCAGCCAATCAGGGATGGTAAGGTAGGGCTCCAGCCAATCAGAGAGCTGGGGATAGTTAGGCAGGTTTCCAGACAATCAGAGAGTTAGGGATGATTGGGCAGGGTCCAAGCCAATCAGAGAGCTGGAAATGGTTGGGCAGGGTTCCAGCCAATCAGAGACCTGGAAATCGTTGGACAGGACCCAGCCAATCAGGGATGGTTGAGTAGAGTTCCAGCCAATCAGAGAGCTGGGGATGGATGGAAAGGGTTCCCGCCAATTCGAGAGCTGGGAATGGTTGGGCAGGGTTCCAGCCAATCAGAGAGCTGGGGATGGACGGAAAGGGTTCCCGCCAATTCGAGAGCTGGGAATGGTTGGGCAGGGTTCCAGCCAATCAGAGAGCTGGGGATGGACGGAAAGGGTTCCCGCCAATTCGAGAGCTGGGAATGGTTGGACAGGGTTCCAGACAATCAGAGACCTGGGAATCGTTGGACAGGGACCCAGCCAATCAGGGATGGTTGAGTAGGGTTCCAGCCAATCAGAGAGCTGGCGATGGTTGGACAGGGACCCGGTCAATCAGTGATGGTTGGACAGGGTTGCAGCCAATTAGAGAGCTGGGGGTGGTTGGGCAGGGTTGCAGCCAATTAGAGAGCTGGGGATGGTTGGGCAGGGTTGCAGCCAATTAGAGAGCTGGGGTGGTTGGGCAGGGTTGCAGCCAATTAGAGAGCTGGGGATGGTTGGGCAGGGTTGCAGCCAATTAGAGAGCTGGGGATGGTTCGGTAGGGAGCCAGCCAAGCAGAAAGCTCTGTGGGAGTGATACTAATGAATAGCTAGCAAATAGCACGCCGCCAAAGAAGCAAAAATGCAACACACAGTCGAGTCAGAAGACAGACAGCAAGCGCATAGAACAGTAGAGACATGTGTATTTGAAAATTTCTCTGCAATACATAAACATTTCCGATTCATTTACTGAACTATATATAGAGGCCAGAGAATAATGAGACACATATGAGTTAACATGATCATATTAATAAAGGATCCAAAATTACATAATTTCCTCAGTGCCTGTGCTAATCAAGCAGTTTACTTAATACTACACAGCATTTCAATCGGTAAGCTGATTTATTATTTAGAACCAACAGTAGTACACAAGAATGATCCTATATAATGATATGAATTAAACTTCTCTCAAAACTGTAATAACAATATGTATATAAGACAGCTAAGCATTAAAAAATGCCGCCAACAAAAATTATTAAAAAAGAAAAAAACACTTGATGTAGACGGAACCATAAAACGAATTATAACAAATACTTCAGTAGTAATAAGCAGTACTAAAAATGAGTTAAATATATATGCCACAATAACACCGTTGCCATTAGTCAGCTTTCATGTAAATATATAATTTAATGTACATATATAGCAAGCAGTGGATCTGTACAGAAGATGGAATGCATGCTTAGAGACAATAGAGCTGTGGACCAACATGTATACAGTTTATATATAATCATTTAAATGGGATTTAACTGGGTCGGGGCCTGCTGCGGTCGCCTTACTTAAAACCATTTTTTATACATTTCAGTATGTATTACTAATAACAGTAGAAAACTGAGAGACATAAAAACAAACAAGCAAAATTAAACAATGAAGCGGAGAAGCGAGTTCATAGCTACTATTAGTAACAAGTAGTGCATGAGAAAAAAATGGGGAAATATAATTGTAGCACACAACAATTTTCAAGTTTGTTAATCAAAAAAAGCAGAAATGAAATTAACTCAACCAGCTCAAGTGCATACTGATTATCTGTACAGAAAAATCAATTTTAATGTGAGTAAAACTTTCACAGCACAGCAGACAATCACTTGAAGCAGCATTAACCAGATTAAAGCATCAGTTGAATTTCCTTAAAAAAATTGGTTTCATTATTCAGTTAGCTGCAGAAGTCAGAATATAATATTAAACACTCAACAAATATTACAGAGGATTCTGTTGTATTAATGTTTAAGAAGTGCAATAAAAGTTTTAAAGCAATTCAAATAACACCAAACATGCACAGTTTGTTAATTACTATAGGCGTGATGCATTTAAAAACAAAAAATCAATAATATATTTAATTTTATATTTATAGATAAATATATGATCAATGATAAAACAACTTGGCAGCAGAGGCTGGATGCGACAGATAAAATATGGCTAAATTTTAAAATAAACCCACAAAGGTTTCAAACATCAAAACGCGCAATTTTTGTTAAAACTACTTGTAGTAGTTCCTGGTTAATGCGTTTGACTTTCGCTTTAAAAGCAGCAGAGCTCCATTCTGTAAAGCTCAGATAGATCAAACCGATCAACTACTCATAGTAGAATGTCCCAATAATTTTTTTATACCGCAACTAAACCCCGCAGATGCTACTAAAAATAGATATTAGAGCGTAGTGTACGTGAGTTCCTGACGGTCCAGTCCAGATGCAGCGCCGCTAGCAGACGAAGCTGAGACAGCGCCGCCAGCGGAGGAGACGGCCACGGTGAGGGCGGGAAGGCCGGAGACGGCCTGAATGGCGCCGCCGGGTCCACCGGAGATGGCGGCAGCGGCGGCAACGGAGCTGGCCAGCTGGCTGGGGTCGGACACCAGCAGCAGGTTGGTGAAGTTCGGGAAGCCCAGCTGCTGACCGCTGATCAACTGGAAGGAGGGAGTCACGGCCGCTGCGGTGCCCCAGGGATCCGTTGGCGCACTCGGCGCCCCGCTGGCGCCGCCTCCGGCTGTCGCGGCGGCTGCGGCTGCGGCGGCCGGCTGATAATAGAGAGGCTGACACAGCTGCCACTCGCCTTGCTGGTTCATCACAGCGTATTGGGGAGTTCCGGCGAATGACGTGATGTTGGGGAGGCTGGCAATGACCGCCTGCTGCTGCTGTTGCTGCTGCTGCTGCTGTTGGTGATGCAGCATCTGCTGCTGCTGCTGCTGATGCACAAGCTGCTGCTGTTGAAATACCTGCTGGAAATAGAGAACATATTGTTCTACATCGGTATAATAACAATTGACAAAAACCTCCCAAGTCACAGAGAGTGAAAATAGCCTGACAATGAGAAAATCAGAGCCCCTGTACACCCTGTGTGAGCGTGCACGACTTGTTTGCCATATCCATTAGACATACCTGTTGCTGTTGTTGCTGCTGCTGGTGTTGCATTTCTTGTTTCATCCCTGCCACTTGAAACAGAACAGTTTGTTGCTGTTGCGGCTGCTGCTGCTGTTGCTGCTGTTGAGCAGTTTGTTGAGCCACAGCTTTAGATTTTGTGCCTTTGCTTCGCTTTTTCTTCGGCTCGGCTGCTGACGTGGCGGCATTAGCGTTAGCGCCGCTTTGAACTGCGCAGCCAGCGGCGCCACCGGCTGCCGCTTCAGCGCCAGCAACTGCGCCACCAGCTGCTGCGGCCGCCGCCTCCGCTTCGGCGGCTTTTCGTTGACGACGACGCTCGGCTTTGAGCACAGATTTGGGATCGGGCTGGCTCACCCGCATCTCAGTGTAGTCTGTGAATACCTGGCCAAGCGATGAGGATTGGCATTGATGAGATTGAGGATGTCACTGCTGCAGGTCTGTTACCTAGCCAGTACTATTCGTGAACGATGAGTAGATGCTAACAGGTAAATGAGCAGAGCATGAGCAGAGGATGAGCAGACTCAATAAGCAGACTCAATGAGCAGAATCAATGAGCAGAATCAATGAGTAGAATCAATGAGCAGAATCAATGAGCAGACTCAATGAGCAGAGGATGAACAGAATAAATAAGCAGAACATGAGCAGACTCAGGGAGCAGAACATGAGCAGACTCAATGAGCAGACTCAATGAGCAGAATCAATGAGCAGAATCAATGAGCAGAACATGAGCATACTCAATGAGCAGAATCAATGTGCAGAGCATGAGCAGACTCAATGAGCAGAGCATGAGCAGAATCAATCAGCAGAGCATGAGCAGAATTAATGAGCAGAATCAATGAGCAGAGCATGAGCAGACTCAATGAGCAGACTCAATGAGCAGAATCAATGTGCAGAGCATGAGCAGACTCAATGAGCAGACATGAGCAGATTCAAAGAGCAGAACATGAGCACACTCAATGAGCAGACTCTACTCAATGAGCAGACTCTACTCAATGAGCAGAATCAATGTGCAGAGCATGAGCAGACTCAATGAGCAGACTCAATGAGCAGAATCAATGAGCAGAGCATGAGCAGACTCAATGAGCAGACTCAATGAGCAGAATCAATGAGCAGAATCAATGTGCAGAGCATGAGCAGACTCAATGAGCAGACATGAGCAGATTCAAAGAGCAGAACATGAGCACACTCAATGAGCAGACTCTACTCAATGAGCAGAATCAATGTGCAGAGCATGAGCAGACTCAATGAGCAGAGCATGAGCAGAATCAATGAGCAGAGCATGAGCAGAATCAATGAGCACTCAATGAGCACAGAATTAAAAAGACGAGATGACATTAACACAGACAAGAGGTTTAATCGACTAATTTATCAGCTCACCAGCTCAGCGTCGGGCACAGGGCCTGTCCTGCCCAAGATTTGGTCTCGCATTTTGCGCAGAGCAATGTAGAACGGCAGTTTATCTGCAGCTCTGGGCAGCTGGGCGCACCTGGCACTGGAGGAGGGCATCACGAATACCGCGATGTCGTCTGTGCCAGGCAGAGGGCCCGGCTGCTTGCCCATGTAGAAATTCTTGTTGCCAACAAATGCCTCGTAGATGCCTGCGGGAGGGAGACGGCAGCTTCTCTGCAGTAGATTGAGAACCTCACCCTCACATCGTAGAGAGTCTCAGATAGAATAGAGAAAAATCTTAACCCCATGATTCTATAGGGGAGAATCTCACTCTTAAAATTTCGTAGAGAGGGTATCTCACCCTAAGATTGCATAGAATAGTCTCAGTCTCACCCCTAAGACTGCATAGAGCAGAATCTCACCCATAAGACTGCATACAGGAGAATCTCCCCCATAAGATTGCATAGAGTCTCACTCTTAAGATTGCATAGAGGAGAAACTCACCCCTAAGATTGCATAGTGGACAATCTCACCCCTAAGATTGCATAAAGGAGAATCCCAAGATTTCATAGAGACAGTATCTCTCCCTAAGATTGCATAGAAAAGTCTCACCCGCTGCATAGAGGAGAATCTCACCCTTAAGATTGCATAGAGGAGAATCTCACCTTAAAGATTGCATAGAAGAGAATCTTACCCCAAAGATTGCATAGAGAAGAATCTCACCCCTAAGATTGCATAGAGGAGAATCTCACCCTTAAGGTTGCATAGAAGTCTCACCCCTAAGATTGCATAGAAGAGTCTCACCCGCTGCATAGAGGAGAATCTCACCCAAAGATTGCATAGAGGAGAATCTCACCCCTAAGATTGCATAGAGGAGACTCGCACCCTAAGATTGCATAGATGAGAATCCCACCCTTAAGATTGCATAGGCAAGGCTCTATCCTGCAAAATAAATCAATATCTACAAGCAATAAATCACTGCAGACTCTAATTACTCACCTTTGCCATTGAAGACTGCAATCTTCGGCTTGTGCCTGGTCAATTTTTCCAATAAAATTTCGGCACCCTGTTTCATTTCTTTCCTGTAAACAATATTCAATATGGGGTAGAATTAAAACAAAGATAATTTCGATACATATCGGTAGTTGGAACGCTTAACTAAACCAGAGGAGACAGTAAACCATACCTGGTCAGCTCGGCGGCCCCTTTGATCGGGCGGGTGACGACGTTGGTAAAACCGATGCCGAACTGACAGATCCGATAGTCGTCATGGCAACTAAGCTGGTCGCTGATAAGCCCGCTATCGGTCAGGCAGGACCAGAAGTGGTTGCCAGGGCCCGCATAGTGATGCCCGGAGTACACGGCGGATAACATGGGGTTGAGGCCGATCTGGGAGGTCAGAGAGCTGCTTACCGTGAGACTGTGAGACGGCGACTCAAAGCACACAGGTACTCACCACTACAATGTCCAGGCCGTCAGCGAGGTAGTCTGGTAGGGCGGTAATGGTGCTGGGCAGCGGCTGGTTTTGCTCGTCCACCAGCAGCTGGCTGCGGAACTTCTCGCAGCGGGGACAGGCGCCGATAGCGTTCAGCTCCAGGCGCTGGCGCTTCGTCAGCAGGCTGCAATTGGAGGGCTGGCTGTGTCAGCTTGGTGAGTGGCTGTGTCAGCTGGGTGAGTGGCTGTCAGCTTGGTGAGTGGCTGTGTCAGCTGGGTATGTGGTTGTGTCAGCTGGGTATGTGGCTGTGTCAGCTTGGTGAGTGGCTGTGTCAGCTGGGTGTGTGGCTGTGTCAGCTGGGTGTGGCTGTGTCATTTGGGAGGGTGGCTCTGTCAGCTGGGTGGCTGTGTCAGCTGGGTGAGTGGCTGTGTCAGCTGGGTGAGTGGCTGTGTCAGCTGGGTGGCTGTGTCAGCAGACAGCAAATGGGTAGCACCTGACCTTTCCACATTTTTGGCTCCAGATGGTATCACAATAGGTTTGTTCATAAGCTGCTGCTGCTGTTGCTGCTGCTGATGCTGCTGCAAAAGCATCAGGTGCTGCTGCTGCTGTTGCTGCGGAGTGGCCGGAGGGGTCGGCAGGTGCACAGAGGTCACAGATGAGCTGGGCTGAGACACGGGACTCATGAGATGATTGACTTGATGTTGCTGCTGCTGTGGCTGCTGAATGATCACGCCAGACTGCTGTTCTCCGTTAACCATGCCGTTACCAGGGACATTTTGAACGATCACTGGCTGCTGGGCATAGGAGACCGCTGAGCCGGTGTGGTGATAAGCAGGTGCGAAAGCCTGAGGCTGATGTGCAGATGCTGATGTAGACAAAGTCAGCGCCTGGCCAGCTGCACTCATCCTTTCAGCAGATTGTTTGATCGACGAAATTGAGCAAAAATTAACTAATACCTTGATGGACTCAGGTGTAAGTGACTAACTAAGCTGGATTATACTTATTCAGTAATAAAGCAATAATTTTAGTGCTGTGCTGACAGGGTGATAGCGTCAAGTATCTCTGAGGGGATCCTTTGGGGGGGAAAATTGATTTGCGATCTGAAATAGGAATAGAAAATCTTATTTTATTAATAGAATATTGCAATCATTAGCAATTTTTAATTGCTTGAACTTTATTTTTAAATAGTAAGTTTCAATAAAGTAAATGTCAAATGAGTGACACAGTTGTGTAGATAATTTTGATTAAATGCTGAAATTTTAATCTAAAAATGCAATTGATTGTGAAATTAAATTAATCAATTAAAGTACCTATCATAGGTAATACTAACAAAATATAATTATACCATTTGCAAAATAAGTTCTTTTGAAATACTATAAAAATTATATAGTCACTCTGTCTTTTAGAAATCTTTGGTTTAAACATCTACTTATAGGTATTAGTGCAAAAAACAGGCCATATTGAGACTTAAATTTCTTGTAAAAATTGGTACCACAAAATTTAAGTCCAATATCCAAATCAAATGCTTCTTAAAGACTTAGTAAGTGATGAAATACCATGAAATTATGCTTAAATGTGTATCATAACAACATGTATGCAGGAAAATTTATCTGTATTGGTTCTGTAAAGTTTGAAAAAATAACACTTTTCTATTCTTTATAATAGTTTATGCTATTATATTGTGTTGAACTTATACAAAATATTTTTGTTTCAATATACTAAATATTTTGTTATACTATGCAAAATAGATTGAGGAATCATTTCTAAATGTATAGCCATAGGGGGAATGACTATATAAAGGAGTGAATTTTGAGGATTTTTGAAGACTTTGAGAAAAAACCGAAGTAGAGTCAAAGAGCTCCTCAAAACTATCAAATAAAGTTCAAGCTATATACAAACTTTTATAGAGTTAGATACAAGTTATTCCTTTCCAGATTTCTAAGAATTGTTGAAAGAAATTTACTAAAAGGAAATGGGAATAATTTAGAGTTATATAAAGAAGAAAAATTGCTATATGACACAAATCTTAGTGACACCTAGATTGGAAACCATTATATGTACCAGTAAAAGACTACTTAGACCATAATATATTAGACTGTTACAATAATATAGTAGACTAGTAAAAATTTAGAAATATAAATTAAATTATATAATTTTATCATACATAATTAATAACATTTATTATTTAATATAATAGTGTCAATTTCATCTTTAGAAAAGCCTACAATAGGAGTTCTGATACCAAAATATTAGGAAATATTGAAACAAGAACATTAGTGCATACAATGGATATTAATATCAAGTTGGTACTTCTTTCACTTGTTATTTGTAAAATTACCATAACAATCAAGACAGTTTTCTAACTATGCTAAATATTAATTGTACACCAATATGAACAATAAGAAAATTCCACATGGCTTTTATATGCCAGAAAATTTTTGCATGTAGGCCACCCTTTTGCATATAGATTATATATCAAAAACAAAATGACAATTGAATTATAAATGATAATCTTAGGCAGAAAACAAGGAAGTTAACAAATTAGATAAAGTCTATATTTTAGAGCATATTGATAGAATGCTAGAAAATTTTGGTAGGCCTATAAATGATATATTCTGGAATATGGTATTAGGTAAGCTAAGGTTGATAATAAGAACTACTAGATGTTACAATTGTATCAATATATAAAGAATAGGTTTAGGCCTTATATTAAATCTTTTAATAATTTGATAGTGTCCCACATTTAGGATCATATTATTTGTACAAGGAATATCTAGCATACATTTGTAACAACTAGCATATATTAGGTTCATATTTTTTAAGTCTTACAATGTACATCTTTATCTATAAAAATGAAATCTGTGTATGTGTGTGTCTGTGGCCAATTTTGTTTGCTATGGACTCCCAAACCACATAACCAAATTATACCAAAATTTACACCCACCTTAAACTTTACACCCATCTGTAGAGCAAATTATTGCCTTTCAAAACTGAATATATATTAATATAAGATGACTGTTTAAATGATAAAAAGGCATGATCATATAAAAATGTCAAATTTTTTTCATACTATAGGTAGAGCTGTCAAAATTAGAGATTTTATTCGAGATGAGATTCGAGACGAGAAAGGCTTATAAGTTGAGAATTTCGAGACAAGACAAGACAAAGTAAATCTAAAAAATATATTTCAGAATTGCATCTTGTCTTGCTCTTATCTTGCCTTATCTTGTCTTAAATTTCTTGATAAGATACAATTCTAAAATATATTTTTTAGATTTTCCAGAATACTTTCTTAATTCTAGTTTAAATTCTTTGCTATTTATTCATAAGAATTTATGCTTATAGCATATAGGCCCTTGGCCATACTATGTCTATTATTAATTCGTCAAAAGACCTGTGTAGATTGTCTTCAAGTCTGCTATGATACACCTTGCTGCAGAACTGAAATGATAACTAAAAAAGTGCATATGCAATGCAAACTTGTATATAACGACATTCGTTAAATAATTGCTCAACATTGGCTAGATTTTACCATTTGAAAATTGCCCTATCAAGCGTGTTACAACAAACAGTTGTATTTATACGAAAATTTGCTCCCCTTTTTATATCTTATCACTTAAAAGCTTTTGAAAAAAGGTATCAGAAAAATTCTTGAATCTTGTCTCGAATTTCTTGACAAAATTTGAGATTTCTCGAGACGAGAAAAAATGTTGAGATCTTGTCTCGAATCTTGTCTTATCGAGATCTTGTGACAGCTCTAACTATAGCGTATAGGAACGCAATCATTCTTTCATAAAAGTTTTCTTGAAATGATAGTCTTCTAAAACTAAATATATACAGACTAACTATTTAAATGTTTTTTAATTAACTTAGGCCTATAAAATGTTTTTTTTCAGTTTGAACAGACAATTAAGACATTTTTTCAATGGTGATTATCTCCTAAAACTAATAAGTTTGGCCCTAAGGCTAAGCAATGATTGTCATGTAAAATTATTATATATATAACTAAACAATTATTTTTTTAATATATTATAAATATTTAAATGAATGATAATAGTTTCATCAAAAATGAAAAAATATTTTTTTAATTTACGACTACGTCAATGTTTACATTGATACTAGACTAGAATAAGCATTAACATACAGATTTTTAGGCAACCATTGGTATATTTCACATATTAGTGCATCTTGTTTGGCATACTTGGTATATATAGGCCTAGTATATAATCAAATATATTTTTTGTAACTTCTAGCATATCTATAGGCCTATGCCTAATATGATCCTGACTTCCATAGTCTATTTTGTTATAAGCCTAGTTATGCCAAAAATATGTTATAGTTATGGCTTATGCCATTTAATAATTAAATTTTATTAAAATCTGTTTTGAAGTCAAGGCTCATGACTTTAAACTAGGCCTATAAGGCTAACATGATAATAGCTAGACTAAATAGGCTGAGCTATATATATGATCTAGATGGCTAGACCTATCTTATTGCATGGATGAGTAACACCAACAATAAATTGATATTAAATAGTGAGTAGGCCTGTGCCAGGTTGACATGCCCATATAATATAACATAAGCCTAAGCTATAAGGAAAGAAAGCCCAAGCATAATGCAAAGACCATTCTAGTAGGCCTAACAGTAGGCCTAGCAGGGACACCGGACAAGGCCACAAGGGTACATTGATCACAACTTTACAAGACAATGTAAACAAGTACCCAGTACCAGGAGGTACTACCACTACCATCTGATGAAATAGGTCCTAGCGGTATAAAGGGGTGCCACCGAATTCGTCAACATCTAATTCGTCAACTCTGGTATAAAGGCTAAGCCTAGGGCCTAATAAAGCCACAAGAGCTAGTCTAATCGACTAATCCAATTGTTTCTATGATGAATTATAAGAAAAAATGCAGAAATTGTTAAATAGCGCAATTATGTGGTCAAACATCGAATTGTAAGTTCAACGCACATTATGCACTAGAGGCTCTGTTTCGTAACAAAAGCAATCAAAAAAGGAAAATAAAGTAGCTATTTTTTTAGAAAATCTTTATACGATGTATAATTAAAATAAAAAGATAAATGTCAAGAAATTTTACTTTTAGCATTCCTTAATAACTGATAGTACACTTTTATGCTATTTATGTTGATGCTTTCTATTATTTATACAATAAATTAAGCATAAAAATTAGTTTGTTGTTTAACTGCTTTATTCTTTGTGATTTACGGGCTCGATTCATGGATGAAGGAATATATCTATTCTATTCTTTCTATTCCTTCATCCATGGCTTGATTTTTTCGGCTTAGCGAGATGCTGTTGTGTTTCCTTATCTTACAAAGCTAATAGACCATACACCATACCGTTGCAGTTTTACGACAAATCGAAAACAATAGATATATATATATAAATCGATACATATACCTGCAAAAGGGACACATGCCTGCGATTTATATATATATTAGGCACGGATCGAATCTTATCATCATTAATGCGTACATATACATGCAAAATTTCGTTTGCTTTTACGTGCCGGGTGCAGTTTCTGTGGTTACAGTACGTACACTGAGGAATTGGATGCCTAGCTCTAGATCTGAGGAATTGGGTGCCTCTAGATCTGACGAATTGCATGCCTCTAGATCTGAGGAATTGGCCATGTCAAGTTGACTTACTGTAAATTGTCCGGCCCGTCGTATAATAAAATAAAATGTACATGTATACATATACACAGTAGTACATGTACGTGCAAAAAACAGCATCAAAAAACGAGGATGTTTATGTAGCAGCAGTCAGGATGAAGGGCAACAGTGGGGTTGTTAGGGGCAGTGCAGATGAAGAATATCAGTGAGGATGTGAAAGATCAGGGAGCTGGGTGTAGCGCAGCAGTCGACGCGGATTAAGATTCAAAGAGTCGAGGGTATGCTACAGTAATAGCAGCAGTCACGGATTAAGATCAAGGATCGAGGGTGTAGCGCAGCAGACGTTGAATTAAGGATTAGGGATATCAGGGTGTAGCAGCAGCGGCAGTTACATTAAGTGTAGTAGAGATGCCGGTGTAGATGAAGTTAGGTAAAAGCTAATAGAGTTTTTTTTCAGTAAATGCATATGACGTAAAATTCAGTAAACTTCAGTGGAAACTCATGCAATGTCATTACCCTAGGGAATTTTAGCACAGCAATTTGTTCCCAGGTCAACTCATGATTGAGCCTGCGATAAAAAAACTATGAACCACGCGGTGGGGTTTATATGCAGGCTGAAATGTTCAGCTGACTAAAATCCCATTAAGCCTTGAATTGCAACTTTTTTTACGACACGCAAGGATGACAGACAGTTTGTCCTTGACTCTTCCTGACATGATGCAGGTTTATGCGGGCTTGTTCTCGAACCCATGCCCAGCATGCACACGCACATGATGCCTATATTAGTGTACAATAATACCATGGTTATACACACAGCAGGTTCCAGAGGGATCCCAGCTCCAATGCAGGAAACCTGAATAAATTTACAAATTTTTAAACCTTTGAATTCATTTAAGCTCTGATAGTAACTGTATGGAAGTCCACATTGGGAGGCTGGTGTAAGTAATTCATTTATCGATGCTTTTCAAAGCTCTAATTTTATATCTAGAGGTTCATAGTTTAGAACTAAAGGCTGTAATTCCAGATATAAAGCTCTAATTCCAAATTTACAGGCTGTAGTCTAGAAGCTGTAAATTCAGATCTAAAGACTACAACTACAGATCTAGAGGCTATAGCTACAGATCTAGAGGCTATAGCTACAGATCTAGAGGCTGTAAATCCAGAACTAGAGGCTGTAAATCCAGAACTAGAGGCTGTAAATCTAGATCTAGAGGCTGTAAATCCAGAACTAGAGGCTGTAAATCTATAACTAGAGGCTGTAAATCTAGATCTAGAGGCTGTAAATCCAGAACTAGAGGCTGTAAATCCAGAACTAGAGGCTGTAAATCTAGATCTAGAGGCTGTAAATCCAGAACTAGAGGCTGTAAATCCATAACTAGAGGCTTTAAATCTAGATCTAGAGGCTGTAAATCCAGAACTAGAGGCTGTAAATCTATAACTAGAGGCTGTAAATCTAGATCTAGAGGCTGTAAATCCATAACTAGAGGCTGTAAATCTAGATCTAGAGGCTGTAAACCCAGAACTAGAGGCTGTAAATCTAGATCTAGAGGCTGTAAATCTAGATCTAGAGGCTGTAAATCTAGATCTAGAGGCTGTAAATCCAGAACTAGAGGCTGAAATTCCAGAACTAAAGGCTGAAATTCCAGATATAGAGGCTTTAATTCCAGATCTAGAGGCTTTTACAGTACTGTATGCAGTTCCTCCACGGCTAATGGTACATCGAACTCCCTTTTCAAAGCCTCGTTTGTAAGCCAGCTCAG
>NIVC01001001.1:352500-362500 GCA_002269645.1 Macrostomum lignano
GCGGCAGCTGCAGCCGGGAGGGCCTGTGCGGCCGTGGCCGCAGCCAGCCCTGCCTGTTTGGCGGCGTCTGTCGGGTGCGCATCGAGGAGAAGTTGATGTCGCATCACCAGATTAGCTACAGCGGCAAGTTCGCCTGCGACCCGCCCGAATGCCTCTGGTCGGAGACGCCAGACGATGCTGAGCCGGCCGGAGACCGCTGGCTGCTGGCCGTGATTCTGTCCGCCGCAGGCGGAGAGTTCAGCGCCCAGGTGTGCGGTACGGACGGCGTCACGTACAAATCTGAGTGCCACCTGCGCCGGAGGGCGTTCGAATTGCGGCGCGACATTCGAGTCAGCGAGAGAAGCAGCTGCAATCCGTGCAGGAAGGTCACCTGTCCGCACTTCGGTCTGTGCCGCGTCAACTCGCGCGGCCAGCCGCAATGCCACTGTCCGACTAACTGTCTGTACAGCCCTGGCGAGACCAGCGTCTGCGGCAGCGACGGTCGAATCCACGACTCCGGCTGCGAGCTGAGGCGAACCTCCTGTCGGACTAAGCAAGACATTCAGATTTTGCCGATCGAGATGTGTGGCCAGGGAGCTGCTGGCAGAAGGAGGCGTGGGAATAAAGAAAAGCGCAGCGTCGACCGAGGACGCCAACAGCATCAGCATCGGCTGCGGCATTATCGAAAGCGCAGTTTCCTTGTTGCTCAGCAGTGACGGAAGATTTTAGAAGCTATAAACCCTAGCGCTGGGGCAACAAAACTTCGTAGCCATGATCTACAAGATTCAATACCCAGATTTGCACACCACTTCCGATCGAAGCGACTATGAGCGGTAAACTATTTTAAACAAAATTTTACTACAACAGTTTTGTTGACTTAACAAAACTACTCATATTTAATACTTATTCTCGTAGGCATGTAAAATTAAATTTATCATTAATAGCTTTAATAAACAAACAATCAATCACCGCGAGGTTTTATTTACTTCGGTGGTCGGAAAACTTAGAAAAAATCAACGTTTGACTCTTTTAAGTCACGTGTATGTACATGTACTCTACTACAAGGTTGCATTTAGGAGATGAAGATTATGTATGATACATCAATTATTACACACGAGTAACACTGTAAATTGCAATGCTTAGACAAATTGCAAGGGCGCGATGATATCGCATCAAGGACCACTGTAGTCCTTGTATCGCATCTGAATTAAAACGAGTCCACCAGAGCTGAACTTCACTATCTAACTTAATCTGCTTCTTGCAAAGAAAATCTCGAAGAAAAAGTATCGGGGTTTTAAAGGAATTTAAAGTAATTTTTAAGCGGCTTCACTCCGGATTTGCTGAAAGAAAATTAAGTCGTTAATTTCTAGAAACAGTCGAGCTATCCCGCGAATTTGATTTCGGCACTGTATTATCGCAGGCCCTGCGCCTCGAGGATAATTAACTTATTTTTCGAAACCATCAAAGTAAAAGCTTTTTCGTGCGAAATACCGACTTAAAAGTTATATTAGTCAAAGTACCATACATGTATCTATAGCATTTAGTCGATATCAATGAAAAATGATTTTGGACATCCTTTTAAGCGATTACAAACGAATACCAATCGTAACGAGGTCCTACTGTACAGCATGCTTCGTTACTACTTTGGCTGTTGTAAGTCTGCGCAATTGATTTTGATTTTCTATATCCCACCCAGTGTATGCGTGTATATTTATTTAAGTTGTATATTATGATTCATTTACTTTTCTCAAACTTGCTTTTCTACATTAGCTATTAGTATCTGGAATTCGTTGGTCCCCATCAGCTTTATTATAATCCGAAGTTGCTGCTAACAACAATGCAGGTAAATAAATTGTTTATTGTGTTGATTTTATGCAGAAATTATTAAGTACCTTATTTTCTTCTCAGTGAAGAGCAGTATGACTATTGGTATTACATGTTGTTATTGGTAAAATTTGAAAGATTTCAACACAGGCTATATAAAATAAGATAACTTTAAAGAACTTACATGATAAATAATGGATAAAGGCATTTTTTACTTTGAATTTTTTGTTGCAATTAAATTACTTTTTCATTATTATTTTGAGATTTGTTGGTCTCAAGGATAGTAGTTAATTTCATATACAATATGCATAATCCAAGGTTAACTCTAACTGTAACAACCCTATTAACACAAACTATAGAAATAAAAGGTAAAGAGCTATAACAAATTTTAGACAGATATATACAAAAGGATCAACAAATTTAAACTTACTTCATTTGTTACAATATTCATTAATTTATGAAATTGAGTCAAAATGATCATATAAAATTTTCAGCAATTCTAATTATATTTTAGATTTGGCGACCAATAACTTGTTTTCTGTTTCTTGGAAAGCTCAACTTCAGCTTCTTCTTTCGCCTCTTAGCCGTGTACCGCTGCTGTCGCATGCTCGAGGAGGACGTATTTCGGAATCGCACAGGCGACCTCGTCTTTATGCTGGCATTCTGTGGCTTCTTTATTCTAGTGAGAGTTGATGCAATTTTAATTTTATGATCGGCTATAGGCTTGTACTATAGTTCTAGGACTTAAAAGGACCAATATACAGAGACAGTATATAGGTGCAATTAGTGTCAAAGATTTCCGACAAGTTATGAATAATGGTTTGGTTGTCTCCGGGCACCATTCAACAGGTGTATTGAAGACTGACATCTTTCTACATGTACGTACGTATATGGACTTGATACTTGATAATTGAGGGCCAACCCAACACCCAAGGCACAGAGAGTGTGTACACCCTGCGTGAGCGTGTTATGTGCCTCAGAGCTGGTTTGTGGGACGTATACGATTCTTGATCAAAATTCACTTAATTTTCAGCTAGCAAACTGTTTCCTTGGCTCGGCATTCCTGGCGCAGTCCTTTCTCATGTCGATGATCTACCTGTGGTGCCGTAATCGCTGGTACAGGTTCATCAACTTGCACCTAATTGGCCAGATCGCATTTCCGGCACTGTTTCTGCCGCTAATAATCTTATTGATATCGATGGTGCTGTATAAGTCTGCTTGCATGGCCAATCTGCTAGGTGAGATTAGTTTAATTACAGGTTTTGCATGTACAATGGGATTATTGCACCTGTGCTAAATCATGAGATACAATAGCTTATGACCTTATGTTAACCGATTAAGTGTGTTAAAGCTTACAACCTGTACTGATTACAGTGTGAAGAAGATAGCGCGCTTTAGGATTTTTATTTTATTAGCTAGCCAGGTTGATTGGTTGTGTTGCATATCAAACCTGTTCTGATTATAGAGTGGGGTGGTTGGTTGTATCACGAATTAATTAATTTTTGTAAATTTTCGCACCTGGGCAACATGGAATCAGGGGCTTGTGTACCTTTGCTAGTTGGATTGGATACATGTACTATTATTATGCTTACACACTGCTGCGAATATATTTCATGCAGGCATATTAGTCGGTCATCTGTACTTCTTTTTCGACGGAGTATTTCCTCAACTTGGCCACGGATTTCAAGTGTTGCGCACTCCCCGATTTTTGTAAGCCCGGTCTGAATTTGAAGATTTTATTAACGAGCATAAAAAATTTAATAACATCCTTTCTTTATTTCCATTATTGCAGGCGTAAACTTTTCGATGAACATCGAGAGCCATTTACAGAACCAGGCATGAATTGAAGCAACTACTTTTAGTAGCACAAATACTGCACATAGAGTTTGCATTAAAAAAATTATTTTCTTAGATCAAATAGCTATTTACTAAGTGGCTTTACGAGTAGTCAGGTGTAAGAGCAGAGTTTAAATAATTTTTATTGCGTTATTTTTTACCATTGGTTTTATTTTTTAAACATAAATGAAATAAATACACCTTATTTTTAAAGTCTTTTAAAGTCTTTACTTTTTAAAGTCTATTTAAAAAAAATTCAACGCTCAAGCATTTATTGATGAAAATCTTACTTTTGTTTGTAAAATTTCTCATTATTATTAATAATAATATGTATTTGTCAGACAGTCAGGTTAAAAACAACAGATTGTTTCCGTGTGAGCCAATCGAATAAAAAATTAATAGTAAAAAAACGCGAATAAAGACACAGAACTGAAGCTGTTTGTAAAATTGATATATTATATTTTCATATTTCACATTGGATTGAGAGATACGTAATAAGAAATTAAAGCACAGAACGAAGCAGACAACATAAAATAAATGAAAGCTGATGAGCTCCAATCTTCTGGGTGCGTCGTGGCGTAGCGGTCAAGCGAATGACGCGTGAAATTCTAAAGGTCCCGAGTTCGATTCAGCTAAAAAATCAATAATTTATTCGAGGTCGACTACTACTTACTAAGTAGTACAACTGACAGGAATAGCAAGCTAAAAATCGCATGAAAATTTAAAATACAGAAGCCAGAAGGCTGCACAAGGCAGGTAGACGCGCGTGGTTTGGTCAGTCAGAATTTTCCATGCGCAATAAACAAACCGAATAATCAAAGTTCAAAAAAATTACAGATGAACAACCAAACCAAATTTACAGGAGTATTTAAACAGGTCAGCAGAAACAGATTCAATCATGCTTGACTAGTGGAAAAATGACGATGATTGAACGCGGATCGCCAAATGATTGCCAGCCAAATGAATATTATACTGTATAATATAATATAGGTACACTCTGCGCCTTGGTGATCGGGGAACCTTCGGGTGTACTTTGGCGCAGGAACAGCCAAGCTACTATCATGTCAGCTGTACTACAGCTACGGTAATAAATGAGCATAGAAAACTCCATTGGAGTAGTGGTCAGTAGTCAGTAGCGCGAATGACAATAAAAAAATCTAATCTCGCTAATTAAACAATTCGATCAGCACTGGGAAGAGCCGACATCATCGTACCAGGCCGAAGCTGCACCAGCTGCTGGGTGTCTTGCTGGCTCCCTGCCTGCAGCTGTCGCTGTGGTTGTCGGCTCAACGCTAATCCGAGTCAACCGTTCGAGATCTCGCTCGGTCAGGTGCAGCTGCTGGGGCGGCCGGCCGTCTCTGGTGCTGCTGTAGCCGCTGCTGCTGCTGACTGTGGACTCGGCGCCTGCAGCTACCGTGGACAGCCTGGTTGGCGTCTGCTGCTGACGAGAGGAAGGACCGGCGGCAGAGTTCGCGGTAGCCAACGCCTCGGCAGCAGTTCGCTCTTCTAAAACGCTCAAACGCTTCGAAATAAAAGCGGCAGATGAAGAAGTGGGAGGCTGAAGCGGCGGCAGCGACATGGCGGATGACAACTCGCTGTCCGACACTTCGGTGATTGTGGACAAATTCGGCTCGTAGACGGAGTCCTCGGCACCGGCCAGCAGCTGGAGCTGCTCATCACCGCTGCCGTATATCAGCTGATTCAGTGTCTGGCCTTCGTTCGGCTGCCAGGGCGCCTTGCTGGGAGGCGGCTGCGGCTGCTGTTTGGCCGAAGGAGCCTCCGGCAGGTCCGATTCGCTCTCTTGCGACGGGCGTCGAAAGCCGGGAGGCGGCGGCGGGGGCGGCGGTGGCTGAGGCTGAGACGGAGGTGGCGTGGCCGGTACAGCCGGGTCATTGTCGTCTATCTCGGCTAGAAGCTCAGTGTCCGCCGCAGTGACCGGCAGGAACTGGCCAGAGTGCACGCTGAGCAGCGACTCCTGCGAAGAGGAGGACACGGACTCGATCAGCTGCTGCTGTACAGGCGTGTTGGCCACGTCTTGAAGGCCTAGCAGAGCAGTGGCAGCCAGCTGCAGCAGTCGGCCAGCCTGCCTGCCTCCGCCGCCTCCGCTAAGCTGCAGTAGCACGAACTCCTGCCCAACTTCCAGCAGATCAAAGCCAAGCGACGACAACAACTCGTGACAACCGTCGGAGCCGCGCCATAGTTGCACAGGGACTCGCAGCTCCGCTGTGCCTGTCCGCGGCATTGTGCTGGACACTGTTGGCCGGCCTGAAGTCCGGCTGGACGTTGAAGTTGAAGCCAGCAGCAGGTCGACCAGCTGCCGCAGCTGCTGGCCAGACGAGGCTGCCAGCAGGCCGGACAGAGCGCCCAGCGACCTGTCTGGGAGGCCCAGCAGCGCCATCAGACACGCCGACGTCTGCGCCAGGCGTTCGGCCGGGTCCAAAGTCGGGAAGAACAGCACAGCGGCAGTCGACTCGTCGCTAGGCACGGCGTTGAGGTCGTCGGTCGTCTTGCCGACGCCGCTCGTCAGCCGGAATCCCAGCGCCGCCAGAAGGTTGCGCCAGTGTCGGCTGGAGGCCACCTGGCGACCGACTTTCTTTTCGACGCTTAACTGGCTGGTGTACATCGGCGTGCGACAGCCCTGCGGGGAGCGACAAAATATTTTGAGTTTCTCTTGTCAAAATTATCTAGCTTCATCAGTCACTATGATTACTTCGCTTCTGCGTCAGTATCACCCCATCTCAATCTCACCCCATCAAAATCTCACCCCATCTCAATCTCATCCCATCTCAGTCTAATCTAGTCTCGGTCTCACCCCAGCTCAATCTCACCACATCAGTCTCACCCCAGCTCAACCTACCCCATCTCAATCTCATCCTATCTCAGTCTCACCTAATCTCATTCCATCTCAATCCCGCCCCAACTCAATCTCACTCAATCTCAGTCTCATCCCACCTTAGTCTCATCCCATCTCAATCTCACCTGGACAATCCGCTGCAGTGATTTCTCAATAAGATGTAGCAGAATTCGCAGCGCCTCTTTGCGCATCTGATCGGCGCCACCGCTGGTCCCGGCGCCAATTCCGGCGCCAATCAGAGCGGACAGCGAGCGCGCAATTGTTAAACTGCGCTTCCTCAGCCGAGCGGACGCGTCGCCAATCAGCGCCCAACCGGCCCAGCACTGGGGCGCCGCGCTAATCTCGGCGCGCACCAGAGCTTGAGCCGCGCGTAGCGCCACCCCAGCCGGTTGATACTGCAACAGGCCGGTGTAGAAGGACTTCAACAGAGCGCGCGTAGCTTTGTCCGGCGCCGGCCAGAGGCACACGAGGCAGCAGCGAGCTCCGGCAGCAAGGAACGAACGGCACAGAGTCTGCAGACCGTCTGAGGTGGCCTGGCAAGCGGGGCTGACGTGGCCGCAGCTGAGCACTACAAGCCGGCAGGCGGGCAGCCGGGCCTGAGTCAGGTCATGCGGGGTGAGCAGTAGGTCGGATAGAGACGACGACTGCAGGTTGGCGTCCTCTGCTGAAGATGCTTCGGCGAATTGCTGCTGCTGCTGCTGCTGTTGTTGGTCCTGTACAGGCGGCGCCAGAACAATGGCCGATTGCGACCAGCTGATATTGGCGGCAAAGTGTAGCAGTTCAATTGGTTGGCTGTCTTCTTTTTGGTCAGTCTGCTGCTGCTGCATCAGCTGCTGTAGCACAGCTCGGCGAGTTGCTTGACGACCGAGCAGCGGCTGGGGAGCCGCGGCCAGCAGGTCGGCAAGGCTGCGGCACTCGTGCTCCGCCGGCGGTGCTGACTGGCACCAGAGATGTCGGTCGGCAACGCCGCGGGGCAGCCAGGGGTTGCCGACGATCAGCTGACGGTGCGGCTGTAGCGACTCCGCGGCCGCGGCGGCTGAGGCGTCGGCACCGTCCGGTGCGGAGGCGGCCTCGGCAACTGTTGCTGGGGAGTCTTTTGGCCTGGATTTGGAAGATTGGAATTCGATTGGACAGACGAGCTTGCAGGTCCTCAGTTGCTGGGCCAGCCTCCCAGATCCTCATCAGTTGCTGGTCCACCAGCCTCCCAGATCCTCATCAGTTGCTGGTCCACCAGCCTCCCAGATCCTCATCAGTTGCTGGTCCAGCCTCCCAGATCCTCATTTGCTGGGCCAGCCTCCCAGATCCCCAGCTGCTGGGCCAGCCTCCCAGATCCTCAGTTGCTGGGCCAGCCTCCCAGATCTTCATCAGTTGCTGGGCCACCAGCCTCCCAGATCCTAATTTTCTGGGCCAGCCTCCCAGATCCCCAGTTGCTGGGCCAGCCTCCCAGATCCTCATTTGCTGGGCCAGCCTCCTAGATCCTCAATTGCTGGGCCAGCCTCCCAGATCCTCAGTTGGTGGGCCAGCCTCCCAGATCCTCATCAGTTGCTGGGCCACCAGCCTCCCAGTTCCTCAGTTGCTGGGCCAGCCTCCCAGATCCTCAGTTGCTGGGCCAGCCTCCCAGATCCTCATCAGTTGCTGGGCCACCAGCCTCCCAGATCCTAATTTTCTGGGCCAGTCTCCCAGATCCCCAGTTGCTGGGCCAGCCTCCCAGATCCTCAGTTGCTGGACCACCAGCCTCCCAGATCCCCAGCATCTCATGATCCCCATCTCCCATGCAGCGCTCACCGATGCTGCAGCGGCAGAAGCTGCTGTCTGCAGTGCAGCAGGCAGTGCAGGCTGGGCGCCAGACTGATATTAAATCGGTCGCCGAGAGCCGCAGACGCAACGCTGGCACTGCTGGACTTCAGCAGGCTGAAAGGCACAAGGTAAAGGTCGCCCTGAGGCACAATGATGAGGCTTGGACGCTGCTGCTGCTGTTGTTGCGGCAGGTGAGGCTCCAACTCGGCGATAAGCACCGAGTACAGGTGGCCCAGAGCCCGACGCCCGATGCCGCTCCCGCTGGCGCCGCTGCCGCCGCTTCGTCCGGAGGCGAGCGACAGCGAATCGGCGGCCGCGGCGGCTGCGGCGGCTTTCGCAGCGGCGGCAGGAGCGGCGAAGAAGCCGGCTGAGACGGAGGCCACGCTGTGGGCCTCGGAGTCCTCGCCGCCGCGCTCGAAGTCGGGGTCCAGCTGGTTCACGTCTGTCTGGCGGAATGCCACCAGCCCGTCTGCGGGGGTGAGCAGCCAGGTGTACAGGTATCCGGCGGCCAGGGAGAAGTACACCAGGCTGGAGTCGCAGTCGCGTACTAGGCGTAGCATCTCATCGTAGGTCATTGGGCCCTGCGGGTGAGTGATCGAATGATTAAGTGAGTGATATAGTGAGTGAGTGAGTGAGTGAGTGAGTGAGTGAGTGAGTGAGTGAGTGATATAGTGAGTGAGTGAGTGAGTGAGTGAGTGAGAAAGTGAGTGAGTGAGAAAGTGAGTGAGTGAGAAAGTGAGTGAGTGAGTGAGTGAGTGAAAAAGTGAGTGAGTGAGTGAGTGAGTGAGAAAAGGAGTGAGTGAGAAAGTGAGTGAGTGAGAAAGTGAGTGAGTGAGAAAGTGAGTGAGAAAGTGAGTGAGTGAGTGAGTGAGTGAGAAAGTGAGTGAGTGAGAAAAGAGTGAGTGAGTGAGTGAGTAAATGAGAAAGTGAGTGAGTGAGAAAGTGAGTGAGTGAGAAAGTGACTGAGTGAATGAGTGAGTGAGTGAGTGAGTGAGTGAGTGAGTGAGTGAGTGAGTGAGTGAGAAAGTGAGCGAGTGAGAAAGTGACTGAGTGAATGAGTGAGTGAGTGAGTGACTGAGAAAGTGAGTGAGTGAGAAAGTGACTGAGTGAATGAGTGAGTGAGTGAGTGAGTGAATCAGTGAGTGAATCAGTGAGTGAGTGAGTGAGCCCCCACCTGCAGGATGTCGCTCAGCTCCGCGTCGGCCTCCTTAGCCTGCCGGTCCAGCAGCAGGTCAACAAACGGCCTGGCCTGGCAAGTCTCTGCAGCAACGAGAGCCTCCTGGGGACGGCCGAGAGCGGCCAGGACTCGCTGCAGCGCCTGCGAACAGGCCGTCTGAGCTGACAGCAGCGCAGCCCGCTGCTCGGAGGCCAGGCGTTGACGCTCGCCACGGCGGAGCTCGTCGAATAAGTCGAACGCCGACTGCAACTGCTGGCGAGAGTCAGACAGGCGGCCGCTGGCCCAGAGAGAGAGGCCGAGCCGGTGGCGGAGCCGGGCCTCCTCCTCGCGGTAGCCGGTCTTCTCGGCGGCCTTAAGGTGGGCGGGTTCAATTAAGGTCATCGGGGGAATTTCAAGTCGGGGTGGTGTAGCCGCAGCCTAGCTTAAAGATCAAAAGGATTAGCCGCATCTTGGCCTCAAGATCAAACGGATTAGCCGCAGCCTAGCTTAAAGATCAAAGGAATTAGCCTCAGCCTAAATTAAAGATCAAATGA
>NIVC01001001.1:365000-375000 GCA_002269645.1 Macrostomum lignano
GCTTATATTGACCCATTAGGAAGCTTATATTGACCCATTAGGTAGCTTATATTGACCCATTAGGTAGCTTATATTGACCCATTAGGTAGCTTATATTGACCCATTAGGTAGCTTATATTGACCCATTAGGTGGCTTATATTGACCCATTAGGTGGCTTATATTGACCCATTAGGTGGCTTATACTGACTCATTAGGTGGCTTATATTGACCCATTAGGTGGCTTATATTGACCCATTAGGTAGCTTATTTTGATCAATTAGGTAGCATATATTGACCCATTAGGTAGCTTATTTTGATCTATTAGGTAGCTTATTTTGACCGGTAAGTAGCTTACCTGACACACGGGTGCCTGGTCGAGCGGCGATTGGCTAAGCGTCAATTTAGAATCGCCCAGGTGAGACTGCCTCTCCAGACTGTACGTGGCACTACTGTGCCTGCCAGCCTCATCAACCACCTGCCTAGCCAATTCCAATTCTAATTGATGATGCCGTAGAGCGGCTAATTGGTTGCCAAGGCGACTGTGCGCTTCGCCTAGGCCGGCGTGAGCGGCCACTAATAGCCGAGGCCGATTGCCGGCAAGCTGAAGCTGCTCAGCCCGAAGCTCCATCGCTTGGGCGGTGTCACCCAGAGACATGCTGGCGTCGGCCAGATGACCGAGTGAGCGAAACTCCAGATCTGGCTGCTGCTGCTGCTGCAAGGAAAAGAGACAAAATTATATATTAAATTAGTATTACGATAATAGCAATTGATTACACCTGCCCTAATGGGCTATTGCGCGGCGCATCTGAAGACTGCGTACGGCTGTTCAGTCCAAGGACTGGGGGGTCGCCACACGCACCCTCAATTACCCCAGCTAATGCTGGTACCCATTTTACAGCTGGGTGAACTGAAGAAACTGAAGTGTTAAGTGTTTCGCTCAAGGACACAAATTGTTCCGAGTGGGACATGGGTCGAACCCCCAAACTACCAATCGTGAGTATGACGCTCTAACCACTAGGCATACAGAACATTACATAGCTCATTAGACAGCATTTATGATCAGTTGCTAGGCAGCCAATCAGAGCTGGATGGAAGTCTGCAAGGTCTGTTAGGTAGTTCCAGAAACACGAGGCAGTCTAATAATTCAATAATCAGTAATTTATTACTCAATGTTCATTGTTTTTGCAAAAACAAAAATAATGCAAAAAAGAGACAGACTGATGGCATCTTGCGAACTAAAATTCCAGCAGAAACTGTTTTCTTAACGAAGGTTCACAACTGCCTACGACTGTCTGTCAGTCAAAAGCGTCGAGAGCACGAGATGCCTCAATGTGTCAAAAGGTGAACTCCATAGCATTGACGCCACAGCGTCAATTTCAACTTGAATGATTGGCGACCTAAAACTGCCAATGATTCAAACACGCCTGCCAACTTTGCTTCACTGCTAAGTGTAGGTCTCCAAATTTTAGAATGCAAGCGGCCCATTGCTAGCGATGCAATCATTAAACAATGACGCGTGTCCTTCGTATACTTCTGAACTTGTCCGGGAGACAGAAAGACAACGAACAGCAAAGACAATGAGACAAAAGACCGTGTTTGCTTAAGGCAATAGGATGACGGATAGTTTAAGAAATAAAATCTCTGGTATCGCAGTTCGGAATTTTTTGCACTGGCAAAAAAATGAATTTCGCCCATTTTGATGAAATTCGAAATCAGTTTCTGGTGGGTGCTGGGCAGCCAGCTGCTGACAGTGCTGGCTCAGTGCCCCGCTCCCTTCTACCTTGAGGCCGGCAGGTGCATATTCGTGAGCACAACTCAGGGCTTCACCTGGTGCGAGGCCAATCGGCAGTGCTCATCGATCGGAGGCGAGCTCATCAACTCGTACAGCTTGCTGAAGCTGCTGCCCAGCATGCCGAGTTTTCAAAACGGCAAGAAATACTGGCTCGGAGTGACCGACTTGGCAGATGAGAGACACGCCAGCAAGGAGGGCTGGCAGACGGTGTTCGGCAGAGGCCAGCTGCCTCTCGAGGACTCTCTGTGGATCAACGGTGACCCAAACAATAAAGGCGGTAAGCAGGACTGCGTAGCCACCTATACAAGCAGCGCTAAACTCGTCGACCTCTCCTGCTCTTACAAACGCGGATTCGCGTGCGAGTTCGCTGCAGCTGCTCCGATTGCGGCTCAACTCAACGGCCAGTGGAAGCGAACTCCGTTCAAGCGGTCCAGCTACAATCCCAGCTCTGAGTACTGCTTCACTGACCTGACCAACATCGACAGCGCTATCGAGTGCGTTGCCATGGCGATGAGATCGAAGGACAGCCAGCACGTGCTGTTCAATAAGAAACAAAAGAAATGCCGCCTGCTGCACTTCACCGACGCTCAGGTGGAGAAGGCGATCGAGAGGAGCGCCGACTGGGTGAAGTTCGGCCTGACCTGAGAGGCGAGGAGGCTTGGAGCTGCTGGATCTGACCGCTGAACCGGCTGTGCAATCGAAATAGATACTTTAAGAATAGACTGAATACTCGTAGTTGGTCCGAACATTTCTAACTTTGACCCGAATATTAAGGAGCATTGTGGGGTTTTTTTTACCTGTTTTGGTTGTGGTCCGTGGATTCTACAATAGCTTCACGTGGTTTTTGACCCCGTCGAAATGAAAAGAAACAATATATACGATGAAAATTTGAACCTGCATTCCCAAAATTGTTGTTAATCTGGTTTTAGTTTTTGATACATGGATCAAGGCTCGATTCCTTGGGCTTGGCCGCATTAGCACAAGTTTAATTCAAGCAATATTTGTATTACTAGTCCTTAAGTGGGTGACAGCAGCTTGCTCATAGCACAAACGTGCAATTAAACGTACTAATAGGCTGTACAGTCCAAGGACTGGGGGGTCGTCACCCACAGCCTCAATTACCCCAGCTAATGCTGGCACCCATTTTACAGCTGGGTGAACTGAAGCAATGCAGAGTTAAGCGTCTTGCTCAAGGACACAAATTGTTCCGATTGGGTCAAGAATCGAACCCTCGAACTATCAATCGTGAGTATGACTCGCTAACCACAAGGCTACAACCCGCTGTGCACATGTCTGACGATTAGAAAGTCAGGGGCCGCTGTTTACACCCTGTGTGAGCTGTGTATGAGTGCCTGCGTACAGTATTGGCGCGCTTGTATGTAGCTCACCAGCTCATCGCCCCTAGCCAACTGCAGGCACTCTTGAAACTCTTCGGCCGCCATCTGCCAGTCGCCCAACTCGCCAAGGCACAGGCCCAGCTGGCAGCGGGCTCGCCAAATCGCCGAGCAGGATGACGAACAGACCGGCCGCTGCAGCAGCTGCAGCTCAGCCCGATGCCAGGTCTCGGCCTCTCGCCACCTGCCCAGCTGGTGACAGACGCAGCCGAGCCTGTGACAAGCGGCAGCCTCGCCCCGACTGTCGTTGATCTCTGAGCACAGTCGGCGCCATTCTGAGCACAGTTCCAATGCGGCTTGACAGTCGCCCCGACCGCTGGCCAGGAATCCGGCCATGGACTCCAGGGCTCTGGCTAGCAGCCGGTGATTGGCCAGTTGGTCGCCGCTGTTAGCTCGAAGCTCGCGAGCCAAGTCCAGCTGTAGCTGCAGATGGTGGGCCGCCCGTTCCGGCTGTCTCAGCGATTGATAAGCGGCGCCGAGGCGACCGTGGCAGGCGCATTCGGATTGGCGATCGTAGCACTGCTGGAGCAGTTCCAGCTCCTCGGTGTGGTAGCGAAGGGCCAGGTCTGGCTGGCGCATGGCTGAGTAGGAGCAGCCTGCAAACCGGGTTTTGGGGGTTTAGAAATCGGGATTTGTAGATTTGAAATCGGGATTTGTAGATTTGAAATCGGGATTTGTAATTTTGAAATCGGGATTTGTAGATTTGAAATCGGGATTTGTAGATTTGAAATCAGGATCTACAATTTGAAATCGGGATTTGTAGATTTGAAATCAGGATCTACAATTTGAAATCGGGATTTGTAGATTTGAAATCGGGATTTGTAGATTTGAAATCGGAATTTATAGATTAGAAATCGGGATTCGTAGATTTGAAATCGGGATTTGTAGATTTGAAATCGGGATTTGTAGTTTTGAAATCGGGATTTGTAGATTTTAAATCGAGATTTGTAGTTTTGAAATTATATTTGTAGATTTGAAATCGGAATTTATAGATTAGAAATCGGGATTCGTAGATTTGAATTCGGGATTTGTAATTTGAAATCGGGATTTGTAGTTTTGAAATCGGGATTTGTAGATTTGAATTCGGGATTTGTAGATTTGAAATCGGGATTTGTAGATTTGAATTCGGGATTTGTAGATTTGAAATCGGGATTTGTAGATTTGAAATCGGGATTTGTAGTTTTGAAATCGGGATTTGTAGATTTGAAATCGGGATTTGTAGATTTTAAATCGGGATTTGTAGTTTTGAAATTATATTTGTAGATTTGAAATCGGAATTTATAGATTAGAAATCGGGATTCGTAGATTTGAAATCGGGATTTGTAGATTTGAAATCGAGATTCGTAGATTTGAAATTGGGATTTGTAGATTTGAAATCGGGATTTGTAGATTTGAAATCGGGATTTGTAGATTTTAAATCGGGATTTGTAGTTTTGAAATTATATTTGTAGATTTGAAATCGGAATTTATAGATTAGAAATCGGGATTCGTAGATTTGAAATCGGGATTTGTAGATTTGAAATCGAGATTCGTAGATTTGAAATTGGGATTTGTAGATTTGAAATCGGGATTTGTAGATTTGAAATCGGGATTTGTAGATTAAAAAACGGGATCTGTAGATTTGTAATCGGATTTGAAGATTTAATATTGGGATTTGTGGATTTGAAATCGGGATTTCTAGATTAGCACTTGTTACTTACCGATATTTCCAAGAGCTTTGGCCCTCCCAGGCCTATCATGCAGCAGTTCCGCCAGTCTCAAATGCGCCTTATGCAATTTGACAGCCGATTCGTAGTCGCCCAGAAGCTGATAGACCAGACCCAGGGAGCCGCAGGCGGCCGCCTCTAGCTCACGATTTGCGCAGCGTAGGGCGCAGTTTAACTGAGCCTCGTGCATGCGTCGCGATTCGGCAAGGTCGCCGTCTAGACGATGACAGGCGCCCAGGGCGCCGCAGGCGCGACCCTGAAGAAGCGGGTCGCCTAGTTGCTGAGCCTGGGCCAGGGCCTCCTCCAGGTGTGGCCAGGCCTGACCGGGTTCGCGTTTGGCCAGGTGATCGGAGCCCAGGTTAAGCAGGGCTCGGCAGCGCTCTTCCCGGCTGCCCAGTCTAGGAAGAAATATTTAAAAAATTGTCATTTTTAGGACTATGATACTACTTTTAGTAGAAAAAAAGTCAGAGAAAATACAAAAGCACATTTAAACTACCAGCATACAGCGCTATGATCAAACTACTAATAGTAGCGTTTATTATACACAAAATGAGGGTAGCCTTATCTATCAGGAGGGGGGGGTTGTATGTAGCCTAGAGGTTGGAGCGTGGACTCGCGGCTGAAAGGTCGGTTGTTCGATTCGCGACCCACTAGGAACAATTTGTGTCCTTGAGAGCAAGACACTCAACTCTGCATTGCTTCAGTTCACCCAGCTGTAAAATGGGTGCCAGCATTAGCTGGGGAAAGTCCTTGGACTGAACAGCCGTAGGGTATGGTACACAGCCACACATCCACCACAGCCCCCATTAGGGCAGGTGTAATCAACTATTACTATGATTATTATCAGTAATGAAGACAAAACACAGACGAATTATTAAATCTATCTTATTCTTAACAGAAGCTACAAATCGTAAGTAGTTTAGCTCTCAAAGCAAGCATAATCGCAAAATATAATAGATTAATTGAAACTACTGTGAAAAGATTAAATATTCATTAATTTAAGCTACTATTAGTAGCCTTTAACGAAATTACGATAAAAAGATAAAATAGAGCAATTTAAGCTACTACGAGTATTAGTAGTTTCAAACAGGTATCACTTTACAAAAAAATACAGCTAATTTTAGTTACATCAAAAACGTACTAAATTTTAACCTACTAATAGTAGTTTCAACCGAGCATTTATCTCACCTATTAGCCAATCGCAGCTGTTCGCTGTGGCACTCTAGCGCATTGTCCAGCTCTCCCATAGCCAGATAGACGCTGCCAACGCTGCCAATTTCCGCAGCTTCAAGCAACGGCAAGTCGCTCTGATGGCAGAGCAGAGCGCACTGCCGGTGGCTTGACAGCGCGTTGGTTAAATCTCCCAGGGCGCTGTACAGATGTCCCAGATTAGTCAGGGCGTGAATCGCTGTGTCGCGTTGGCGAAGCTTCAACGCGCAACGCAGCTGTTGTTTCTGATGCGCCAGAGCTTCGGCGAAGTCGCCTTGGACGAAGTGGGCGGCGCCAAGATTGCCGTGGGCGCGGCATTGGCCTTCCTCGTCGCCTGGAAGTGATGCAGTTTGGGTGGCAGATTTTATTTAATGAGGTTGCTTGGATGCTGGCTAATTCGGACATATAGAAATAAGGAAGCTCATGATGATGTGGAAGAGGAGAATCTGACTGAGGATGGGGCGGAAGGTGAGGATCTGACGACCTAAGTATGGGCTGGAAGTTAAGAGTCTGAGAACCTGAAGATGGGGCGGAAGCTGATGAATTGAAGACACGAGGTTGGGGCGGAAGCTGAGGATCTGACGACCTAAGTGTGGGGTGGAAGTTGAGTGTCTGAGGACCTGAGGATGGGGCGGAAGCTGATGAATTGAAGACAAGAGGTTGGGGCGGAAGCTGAGGATCTGACGACCTAAGTATGAGGTGGAAGTTGAGTGTCTGAGGAGCTGAGGATGGGGCGGAAGCTGAGATTCTGAGGACCTGAGGATGGAGCGGAAGCTGAGGGACTGAGGACCTGAGGATGGGGCGAAAGCTGAGAGTCTGAAAACATGAGGATGGGATGGAAGCTGAGATTCTGAAGACCTAAGGATGGAGCGGAAGCTGAGATTCTGAAGACCTAAGGATGGGGTGGAAGTTGAGGGTCTGAGGAGCTGAGGATGGGGCGGAAGCTGATGAATTGAAGACAAGAGGTTGGGGCGGAAGCTGAGGATCTGACGACCTAAGTATGAGGTGGAAGTTGAGTGTCTGAGGAGCTGAGGATGGGGCGGAAGCTGAGTCTGAGGACCTGAGGATGGGGCGGAAGCTGAGTCTGAGGAGCTGAGGATGGGATGGAAGCTGAGGATTTAACGATGATCATAGGTCCTGAAAATGAACCTACACAATCCTAAACCATTCTCTTCTAGCTTAGTAGCAGCAAACAGCAATAAATAAATCAGACAGAGAGACAGTGCGCAGTGGACCAGTGGATTTCTAATCAAAAGATGAAATATCAGACATAGAGGCGGCATTGGGCCAGTGGACCCTAGCCGGAACACATACAATACAATAAGATATACATTTACAATATCCAGTTTCATTTATAACCCACTAGGCCCTATTAATCTGCATTAACCGATCTTGGGAAAAGGGCAAGCAACAAACTGTGTGCGCTTCTTCGAGTGGCATTATATGACATATCGGAACAAATAGCTGGGATGATAAAGACCCCGATAAAAAAACTATACCGAAAATGTACTAAACTCTGCAGCTGTTATAAATATACTGCAGTGCTTTCAGCTAAAGCTTACTTGACTATAAGATTTCACTCTTTTGATATCCAAATCTCACTACTCTTTTGATATCCAAATCTCACTACTCTTTTGATATCCAAATCTCACTACTCTTTTGATATCCAAATCTCACTACTCTTTTGATATCCAAATCTCACTTTTTTGATATCCAAATCTCACTCTTTTGATATCCAAATCTCACTCTTTTGATATCCAAATCTCACTCTTTTGATATCCAAATCTCACTCTTTTGATATCCAAATCTCACTCTTTTGATATCCAAATCTCACTCTTTGATATCCAAATCTCACTCTTTTGATATCCAAATCTCACTCTTTTGATATCCAAATCTCACTCTTGAAATCTCACTCAAATCTCACTCTGTGATATCAAAATCTCACTCCGTGATATCAAAATCTCACTCTGTGATATCAAAATCTCGCTCTGTGATATCAAAATCTCACTCTGTGATATCAAAATCTCACTCTGTGATATCAAAATCTCACTCTGTGATATCAAAATCTCACTCTGTGATATCAAAATCTCACTCTGTGATATCAAAATCTCACTCTGTGATATCAAAATCTCACTCTGTGATATCAAAATCTCACTCTGATATCCAAATCTCAATCTTGATATCCAAATCTCTCTCTTGTGATATCCAAATTGATATCCTACTCCATAGAATCTAAATCTCACTCTACAGGATTAAAATCTTAGTCGATCGAATCGAAGTCTCACTCTATAGAATAAAATCTCACTCCATAGAATCTAAATCTCACTCCATAGAATCAAAATCTCACTCCATAGAATCAAAATCTCACACTATAGAATCAAAATCTCACTCCATAGTATCAAAATCTCACTCTATAGAATCAAAATCTCACTCTACAGAATCAAAATCTCACACTATAGAATCAAAATCTCACCCAGCTGGTGCACCACACTGAGATCCTGCTGCATGTAGGTGACAGCCCGGTCAATACGACCAGCAGACCAGTGCGCTCTGCTCAAAGCGCTCAACACGGAGGCCTTCAATTTCAAACTGCTCGTGCCCAATTGCAGAGCGCATTCCAGCGCTGTGATGGCTTGCGGATGTTGGCCGAGGCTTTCCAGCTCTTGGCCGATAACGGACATGAGTACGAATGCACTGTTGGCCAGGTGCAGCTTGCAGAGCTGCTCGTAGACGGGTAGGAAGCGCTCTGTTCGGGTTGTAGATTGTAATTTTTTACATAAATTATTAACTAATGTATTACCTAATTACTGAGAGTTATCACCTAACTAGCGAGATAGACTAATTACCTAATTAGCAAAATAGACTAAATACCTAATTAGTGAGTTAGACTAATTACCTAATTAGCGAGTTAGACTGATTACCTTAATTAGCGAGTTAGCTTGATTACCTAATTAGCGAGTTAGACTGGTTACCTTAATTAGCGAGTTAGCTTGATTACCTAATTAGTAAGTTAGACTAATTACCTAATTAGCGAGTTAACTTGATTACCTAACTAGCGAGTTAGACTAATAATCTAATTAGTCAGTTAGCAGATTAATTACCTACTTAGTGAGTTGAAATGATTGTCTAATTAATTAGTTAGACTAATTGGCTAATTGGTAAGATCGATCACTTGGAACCAGCGCTGTATACCCAATCAAACCATACCATGCACTACTAAAAGTAAGTCACTTATACAGACCTCGAACAGGAGACGCCAAGGCGCAGTCAACCAATCCCTGAATCAGTGCCCGATCTTTCGGATCTTTGCCAAGGCCCTGGCAGAGAGCCGCTGCAGCATCAGCAAACTTGCCCAGACACTGCAGAGCCACGCCTTCACGGTAGTACGCCTGCGAATGAGTAGTAGACATGAGTGTGAGTCTGCCAGCATCTCCTCTGTCACTCCCACTGTGTGCTGTCAGCATCGGCCGCTTATAAATAGTCATACTTGGAGTTTATAATGTAAATTACGCAAATTACTTTCAGCAGCCTAGACAAGCAAAATGTTCATTTACTGACTGACTGACCCAGAAACCGGGACTTCAAAACCAAAATAAAAATACAGACAGAAACGAGAATACCCCAGAGAAACTTTATCCAGTATTTTATAACTTAGCAACTATTCTAATGCAACCATAAAGATAAAGGTTTTCTCTTTGTAATGCCAGTTTCAAATGTGTTTTACTGAAATTTGTAGTTTTTTTCTAAACAAAAAATCTAACGTATTATACAATAAATTTTATAGTCTAATGACAAAAATTTTAGTAGCTTCAATGTAAAAAATACCCTATTTTGATTGAGAGGTTTAAAAAAGCTTAGAAACACAGTAACAATTATGTAGTAGGGTTAATGGAATAAGAAAAGAGCGAAAAAGTCCAAC
>NIVC01001001.1:380000-385933 GCA_002269645.1 Macrostomum lignano
ATCTCACCGGCAGTCGGCATGTTTCAGAGGACAATGGACGGCTTGCTTCAAGGAAGACCGCACACGGCGACTTTTATCGACGATCTGCTGGTGACAGGAACTGATGACGCGAAGCACCTGGAGAACCTGGAAGCCGTTTTGCAGCGCCTACAAGATGCTGGGCTGAAGTGCCGAGCTGACAAGTGCCGGTTCATGCAGGAGTCCGTGAGTTACCTGGGCCACCGAATCGACGCCGGCGGTCTCCACCCGCTGGAAAGCAAGGTCAGCGCGATCGTTGAGGCGCCAGCTCCCCAGGACGTCACCCAACTCCGCAGCTTCCTGGGCCTCATAAATTATTATGGACGATTCCTGCCGAACCTGTCCAGCTGGCTCGCTCCGCTGCACCGCCTATTGGACAAGGGCGCTGCCTGGCAATGGAACAGCCCGCAAGAGAGTGCGTTTCACCGCTGCAAGGAGCTCCTGCTGAGCTCTCAGACGCTAGTGCATTTCGACCCCGGTAAAGAGGTCATCCTGGAGTGCGACAGCTCGCCCTACGGTCTCGGCGCGGTCATCTGCCACCTGATAGATGGCGTGGAGCGGCCCATCGCGTTTGCGTCCCGCACTCTGGCCGATGCGGAGAAGAACTACTCCCAGACGGAGAAGGAGGCCTTGGCAGTTGTTTTCGGCGTCAAGCGATTCCACACCTATCTGTACGGCCGGAACTTCCAGCTGAAGAGTGACCACAAGCCGCTTCTAGGACTGCTTCACGAGAACAAGGCCATTCCGCCACTAGCATCTGCCAGGATTCAGCGCTGGGCTCTGCTGCTGTCTAGCTACTCCTATCGACTGCATTACCGCAAGGGCGCCACCCTGCTGCGGGCGGATGCACTGAGCCGGTTGCCGCTGCGTCCAAGCCAGCGGAGGCGCCGGCGCCGGCTGAGGTGGTACTGCTGATCGACTCATTCAACGAGGGCCCAGTGACTGCGGCTCAAGTTCGCTGCTGGACACGGCGAGACCCGCTACTCGGTCGAGTGCTCAGGTTCGTGCAAGAAGGCTGGCCGGAGGATCGGCGAGGGAGCGAAGATCTGCGGCCGTTTGCGTCTCGAGCTGCGGAACTTAGCGTGGAGGACGGCTGCCTGCTGTGGGGCACCAGAGTGGTGGTGCCGGTTCAGGGACGCCTGGCGTTGCTCGAGTGTCTGCACCAAAGTCACCTAGGAGCGTCCAAGCTGAAGTCGCTGGCCAGGAACTATTTTTGGTGGCCGGGAATGGACGGAGACATCGAGCGCTCTCGCAGCACTGCCGGCAGTGCAAACTGCATCAGCACAGCCCACCTCCAGCGCCGCTGCAGCCCTGGCCCTGGCCTGACAGACCGTGGTCAAGGGTCCACATGGATTACGCTGGACCGTTCGAAGGCAAGATGCTGCTGATTCTGGTCGACGCGCATTCCAAGTGGATCGAGGTGCACATCTGCCAGTCCGCGACCAGCTCCGCTACAATCGATCGGCTCCGGCGGACTTTCAGCCAGCTGGGCCTGCCGGAGGTCGTGGTGACGGACAACGGGCCCAACTTCGTGAGTCAAGAGATGGAGAGCTTCATGAGCAGCAATGGCATCCGGCATGTCAAGGTGTCGCCCTATCATCCGGCGTCCAACGGCCTGGCGGAACGCGCGGTACAAACGGTGAAGGCGGCTCTGGCAAAGGGACAGCCGGCGGCTCTGCAGACTCGGCTCGCTCGGTTCCTGCTGACCTACCGGGTGACTCCGCACAGCACGACTGGCGTTCCGCCGAGCCAGCTGATGATGGGCCGGCCTCTGCGAACACTGCTGGATCTGGTACGTCCGGACGTCTCGGCTGCGGTCACGCGACGACAGGAGGCACAGAAGCTACAACACGACAGGCGCGCCAGAGCGAGGTCCTTCGAGGAAGGCGACGACGTCGTAGTGCGGGATTTCACGGGTCAGCAGAAGTGGCTGCCGGCCAGCATCAGCCGACAAACAGCACCTTTGTCCTACGAGTGCCGGCTGCCTGATGATCGCATTGTACGCCGCCACGCCGACCATGTAGCCTCTGCAGGCGTCGAACCGCTGACCTCAGGAAGCACGGAACTGCCAATTAATGACGAGCTGCGCTACGAATCGGCTGAGGCAGAAGTTCCGCCGCTGCTGCCGCCCACGCCGCCGCCGCCCACACAGCCACCGACCGCGCCGCCGCCGCCCACGCAGCCGCCGCTTCCTCCGACTCCTCAGGCACGGCGTTCGCAGAGGAACCGAAAATGCCCGGACAGGTTGACGTACAAGTGAACGTTTTTTTTTTTTTTTTCCCTGACAGACCTTTTTTTTTGTTTACAGCTTTCGGTGGTCTTCGATTTTTTTGTTTCTGTTATTGTTGTCGTGGTGCTGGGAAGTATTTTCTTTTCTCTTTTTTGTTTCTTTTTTGTTGCTGTTTTTTTCTTTTTTCATCTACGTGTGGAGGGATGTGGTGACTGCGTTTCGCTTTCTGTGCAGAGTGGGAGATGGGGGGGGCTGTCTCTCTCTCTCTCTCTCTCTCTCGGATTGTACTCGCGCATGTGCATACTCTGGAGCGCGAGCACACCAGAGGTAGCGGCTGATTGGTCAGCCTAGTCAGGCTGGAAAATAAACTGGTATTTATTGAGAGAGCTAGGCTTGGCCAGCTCTAAGAAGTTTTTTCTCTCTGCAAGCCACACAGACTTTGTTACAGATAGAAAAATAGATAGATAGATAGATAGACAGATAGATAGATAGATAGATAGATAGATAGATAGATAGATGATAGACAGATAGATAGATAGATAGATAGATAGATAAATAGATAGATAGATAGATAGATAGATGATAGAAAAATAGATAGATAGATAGACAGATAGATAGATAGATAGATAGATAGATAGATAGATGATAGACAGATAGATAGATAGATAGATAGATAGATAAATGGATAGATAGATAGATAGATAGATGATAGATAGATAGATAGATAGATAGATAGATGATAGAAAAATAGATAGATAGATAGATAGATGATAGATAGATAGATAGATAGATAGATAGATAGATAGATGATAGATAGATAGATAGATAGATAGATAGATGATAGTGTGGTGACTGCGTTTCGCTTTCTGTGCAGAGTGGGAGATGGGGGGCTGTCTCTCTCTCTCTCTCTCTCTCTCGGATTGTACTCGCGCATGTGCATACTCTGGAGCGCGAGCACACCAGAGGTAGCGGCTGATTGGTCAGCCTAGTCAGGCTGGAAAATAAACTGGTATTTATTGAGAGAGCTAGGCTTGGCCAGCTCTAAGAAGTTTTTTCTCTCTGCAAGCCACACAGACTTTGTTACAGATAGAAAAATAGATAGATAGATAGATAGACAGATAGATAGATAGATAGATAGATAGATAGATAGATAGATGATAGACAGATAGATAGATAGATAGATAGATAGATAAATAGATAGATAGATAGATAGATAGATGATAGAAAAATAGATAGATAGATAGACAGATAGATAGATAGATAGATAGATAGATAGATAGATGATAGACAGATAGATAGATAGATAGATAGATAGATAAATGGATAGATAGATAGATAGATAGATGATAGATAGATAGATAGATAGATAGATAGATGATAGAAAAATAGATAGATAGATAGATAGATAGATAGATGATAGATAGATAGATAGATAGATAGACAGATAGAATCCACTAGAATCCAATATAATGAGCCAAGATACACAGCAGTGGCATTAGAACACAGAGGGAAATACAACACAATGCTAATTTAACATGTAAAGTGGTTGAACTGCGCAAAAAAGGCAGCTCTCAAGAGTCACCAGTTCACAGCTATTCAGCTAGCATAAGAACTAACGGTGCCAAACTACAACAATGCAAACACTGCCGAGAGATAGTAGAGAACTAGAGAGGTTTGCAGTCTTTTAAGACAGTGTAAACGTTGACCTAAAAAAGACATGCATGGCTAATACCCAGCCATGGGAAAGTGAGAGTCAATTTTTTTTCAAAATCGCATAAGCAAATTGCTTTGCTGGATAGAAATTAAGGTAATCCGCACATACGTGTTTTATATGTTTTATAGACAAATTTTGCACGAAAAAATCTTAACCACACTACTGCAGGAGCAGTACCAGTAGTCTATTAAGGATTTTTAGAAAAAAGAGAGCGCTGCGCAATTAATAGGAAAGAAAATGACTGATAGCCAGATCTGACAGACTCCGTCAAGTGCTTTGCTAAGTTCTAAAATTATGTATGGGTGGAAAAAGATCTAACCTTGGATTGGGAGTGCTTTTGGACAGAAATAAGCGGCTTTAATTAGTCAATTTTTAACTTAGAAAAGCACTTAACAAAACGTTTTTTACCTGTCAATAATAATCAAAGCTTAAATGAAATATTGCCCTTTTCAGGACAGAAGCCTTAGAAAATACGAGTTGCTATTATTCTAGTTCATAATATTCGACTAGCTAAATGCTTTGCTGCTTTATTTCGACTTAGAACTTTCTGGTTGATTCAAACAGAACTTTAACGATATTTTATTACGAGTACATATTCTCCAGAGACTTGGGTATATTTTATCGAGATTCTCCAGACTTGGGTATATTTTATCGAGATTCTCCGAGACTTGGGTATATTTTATCGAGATTCTCCAGACAGTCTATAGGCGATTCTCCAGAGAGTCTATGGGCAATTCTCCGGATAGTCTATCTATGGCCGATTCTCCGGATATTCTATGGGCGATTCATTGGAGTCTATGGACGATTCTCCAGAGAGTCTATGGGCGATTCTCCAGAGAGTCTATCTATGGGCGATTCTCTGGATAGTCTATCTATGGCCGATTCTCCGGATATTCTATGGGCGATTCATTGGAGTCTATGGACGATTCTCCAGAGAGTCTATGGGCGATTCTCCAGAGAGTCTATCTATGGGCGATTCTCTGGATAGTCTATCTATGGGCGATTCTCCGGATATTCTATGGGCGATTCTCCGGATATTCTATGGGCGATTCATTGGAGTCTATGGACGATTCTCCAGAGAGTCTGTGGGCGATTCTCCAAATAGTCTATGGGCGATCTACAGATACTCTATGCGCAATTCTTCAGATGCTCTATGGGCGATTCTATAGATAGTCTGATGAGTGATTCTTTGGATAGTCTATGGGTGATTCTTTGGATAGTCTATGGGCGAATCCCAGAGACTCTATAGGCGATTCTCCGGATACGATATAGGCAACTCTCCGAATAGTTTATGGGCGATTCTCCAGATAGTCTATGGGTGATTCTCCGGATATTCTGGGCGGTTCTCCAGATATTCTATGGGTGATTCTCCGGATATTCTGGGCGGTTCTCCAGATATTCTATGGGTGATTCTCCGGATATTCTGGGCGATTCTCCAGATATTCTATGGGTGATTCTCCGGATATTCTGGGCGATTCTCCAGATATTCTATGGGTGATTCTCCGGATATTCTGGGCGATTCTCCAGATATTCTATGGGCGATTCTCCGGATATTCTGGGCGGTTCTCCAGATATTCTATGGGCGATTCTCTGATAGTTTATAGACAGTTTAGGGCAATTCTACGAGTACAGTTTTTAAAATTCTTACTTTACGATATACAGTGTATATGCCCATACAAGGCTCTCAAAGAGTAAGGCCTTAATACTTTACTCAAAGCAAAGCCGAAAGCAAAACAGAGCTAAACCATTACTTAATACATAAACTCTATTAACCAAATAGAGGTACTCAACGGCAGACAGAACAGAGACAATGGCAAACAAAAACCGTATTCCATTTTTTTCCTGTCCACATCGAAATCCACTTCTAGATTCTAGCCGTAGACTACGAGTTTTTGTGGAAAGCTCAAGAAGCAAGAGACCAATTAGGGGAGACCTCTCGAAGAGAGCAGCACTGTTTGGAGGTAACAATAA
>NIVC01001002.1:0-45153 GCA_002269645.1 Macrostomum lignano
AGAGCTGCAGTAGCAGAAGACCAGGATGCAAATAAAGAGAGCGAGCCGGAACTGAGCCGGAAGTAATCGATACTTCGCTTTGTTACTATCAGCCCTTTAGTCACAAATGCAATCTTTGCATCCAAAAACTGGAATTGAATTGGAATTTAGACTCAGAAATTGAAGTGATAATTGATAGGGGGCATGCAGTCCACCAGACCTGACTGTGGGGTTTCTTATCTATCCATTGGCATCTGACTTGCTTGCATTGCCATTGCGTTCGAATTTGAGACCAGCAGCTCAGGCCAAGGTTGACTGTTTTTCGCATTGATGGTCCCGAGGATAATTAGCCTGCCGTGTCGCGATGCTTTGGGAACACCTTAATTCTATGGTTGGATTTCGCCAATTGCTAATTGAGTATAGGGGGGTCCAAGGAGGGTAAGATGTGTGTGCAGAGAGTAGAAAGGTTAAAAAGAGAGACAATTAAGAGAGTGAGGTTATTGCAAACAAAAAGGGAAAGGCAGTGTTTTAGTTACAGGGACTGAGGAGTGAGTGTATAAGGGGAGATAGGAGGCAATAGATAGAGTAAGATTTTATATGGTAGAGGAGAGAGAATGAGAGAGAGAGAAAGAGAGAGAGAGAGAGAGAGAGAGAGAGAGAGAGAGAGAGAGATGAAAAGAGTGAGAAAGAGATGAGAGAGAGGGAGATTAAAAGAGTGAGAAAGAGATGAGAGAGAGAGAGATGAAAAGAGTGAGAAAGAGATGAGAGAGAGGGAGATTAAAAGAGTGAGAAAGAGATGAGAGAGAGGGAGATGAAAAGAGTGAGAAAGAGATGAGAGAGAGGGAGATGAAAAGAGTGAGAAAGAGATGAGAGAGAGGGAGATGAAAAGAGTGAGAAAGAGATAGAGAGAAGAGAGAAAGATAAAGAGAGTTAGATAGAGAGAATAGAGGAATATGAAGAGAGTGAGATAGAGAGAAGGAGTTAGAAAGTGAGATAGAGAGGGGTGCTGGGGTTTTATAGAACCCTAATTGCTCTATCTGGATAGAAACTGCACAAAAGCACTAAAAGTGTGACTAAAAACTGAAAGCTAGAACAGCAGTCTTTCCTAAGCTACAGTGTATATCCGTAAACTATAGTTAAATACCGGGTATAACATTAAGTCCGAGTTTTAGAGAACTCGCAGTGATCTCCCGTTGAGTTCGAGATCACCGTTGTATCCCTTCTTCTACTGGTATATGAATTTACTAACTTATTATGCTATGAATGCCTCCAGGCGATATTTGAGTAAAACTGCGACTCAAAAACCATAGAGGGTTTGCATTCGTTTTTATCACCTCGAATTTCGACTAGCAAATTATCCGGAGTCCGTAGCTGCAAATAACCATGATATTAGAAAATTTGCGGATAGACTTTGGGTCTGCATACAGCTTATTATATCAATACAATAGGCTATGCAGAATGCTTTTGGTTTAGCGAGAAATCTGTTACGTAATCTTGCACCAGCGCCCTCGCACTCGCCCAATTGGCAGCATAATATATGACTAAATAAATAATTATTTACCTCCATATGGGCAGATGTGATGAGATTTTGCAATTCAATTTAGATAGGGACGCTATCTAAATCTATTTATGGGTCTCTGCGTCTCCTGTCCCTCTTGTCTCTCTCTCTCTCTTGTCTCTCCCTCTCTTGTATCTCTCTCCCTCTCTTGTCTCTCTCTCTCTTGTCTCTCCCTCTCTTGTCTCTCTCTCTCTTGTCTCTCCCTCTCTTGTCTCTCCCTCTCTTGTCTCTCTCTCTCTCTCTCTTGTCTCTCCCTCTCTTGTCTCTCCCTCTCTTGTCTCTCCCTCTCTTGTCTCTCCCTCTCTTGTCTCTCTCTCTCTCTCTCTCTTGTCTCTCCCTCTCTTGTCTCTCTCTCTCTTGTCTCTCCCTCTCTTGTCTCTCTCTCTCTTGTCTCTCCCTCTCTTGTCTCTCCCTCTCTTGTCTCTCTCTCTCTCTCTCTCTTGTCTCTCCCTCTCTTGTCTCTCCCTCTCTTGTCTCTCCCTCTCTTGTCTCTCTCTCTCTCTTGTCTCTCCCTCTCTTGTCTCTCCCTCTCTTGTCTCTCCTTTCTTGTCTCTCTCTCCCTCTCTTGTCTCTCCCTCTCTTGTCTCTCCCTCTCTTGTCTCTCCCTCTCTTGTCTCTCTCTCCCTCTCTTGTCTCTCTCCCTCTCTTGTCTCTCTCTCTCTTGTCTCTCTCTCTCTCTCTTGTCTCTCCCTCTCTTGTCTCTCTCTCTCTTGTCTCTCCCTCTCTTGTCTCTCTCTCTCTTGTCTCTCCCTCTCTTGTCTCTCCCTCTCTTGTCTCTCCCTCTCTTGTCTCTCTCTCCCTCTCTTGTCTCTCTCTCCCTCTCTTGTATCTCTCTCCTCTCTTGTCTCTCTCTCTCTCTCTTGTCTCTCCCTCTCTTGTCTCTCTCTCTCTTGTCTCTCCCTCTCTTGTCTCTCTCTCTCTTGTCTCTCCCTCTCTTGTCTCTCCCTCTCTTGTCTCTCCCTCTCTTGTCTCTCTCTCCCTCTCTTGTATCTCTCTCCCTCTCTTGTCTCTCTCTCTCTTGTCTCTCCCTCTCTTGTCTCTCTCTCTCTTGTCTCTCCCTCTCTTGTCTCTCTCTCTCTTGTCTCTCTCTCTCTTGTCTCTCTCTCTCTTGTCTCTCTCTCTCTTGTCTCTCTCTCTCTCTTGTCTCTCCCTCTCTTGTCTCTCTCTCTCTCTCTTGTCTCTCCCTCTCTTGTCTCTCTCTCTCTTGTCTCTCCCTCTCTTGTCTCTCTCTCTCTTGTCTCTCTCTGTCTTGTCTCTCCCTGTCTTGTCTCCCTATCTTGTTTCTCCCTGTCTTATCTCCTTCTCTTGTGTCTCCCTCCCTTGTATCTCATTCTTCTGTTCCCCCGTCCCGCCACAGAATCCTGTCTCCCTCTATCTTGTCTGTCAGCCCCCTTCTCTCGAAGTCTGCAACATGCACACTGCTACAACGAAATTGCTACAGTCTTCTATTCGTAGAAGTCAACAGCGCAAAGCTCTAATCCAGTAAGGCTTGCCAAAGTATCAATTTTTGATTCCGCTTGTACAGCGCCGCATGGGAACCGGCTGCAGAACAGAAACTCTTTAAAAAATTGGCTTTTGCCTTGTTTCTCGGACATAAGCTTGGAAGAAAATGCCGATAGAAGGTTGAAGAATCTTGCCTCCCAGTCAGGCACTGTAACTGTTATGGGACAACCCCCATTCTCTACATTCCAGCAGAGCCAAGAAATTAAAACTATGCTAGTTAGTTCCAACACAGATCCACTGTAATCTTTATAACCAACTTACGATATAAATGTAAGATGAGCCTAAACAGCATAACCATAACCATACACGTAGTTGTCAATCAATCAACTCTAAAAGCAATTGTCATCTGACATTTTTCTCCTAGATAGCTTAAACCATGCTTGGTTTCTAACTGCCAAAGTCGAACTAATCAAAATCGGGCTATTGCAATGGCGTTGATCTTTTTGGTAAATTGCTAGGGCCCCGGGGGTACCTCGGCTTCCATCGAAGCTCAAGCTTCACTTGGTTACTATTGGAAAGTGCTAATTAGAATACCTACACGTATATTTATTTCACTGAATCCCCCACCCCCAATGTCCTACGGTTTTGTTACTGAATTAAAATTGACACATTGAAGATAATAATGGCCGGTTTCTGAGCTGTAGATGGCGCCCCTCCGTTCCAGATTGGCGTCACTCAGATCCCAAATGGCGCCACTCAGATCCCAAATGGCGCCACTCAGATCCCAAATGGCACCACTCAGATCCCAAATGGCGCCACTCAGATCCCAAATGGCACCACTCAGATCCCAAATCGCGCCACTCAAATCCCAAATGGCGCCACTCAGATCCCAAATGGCGCCACTCAGATCTCAAATGGCGCCACTCAGATCCCAAATGGCACCACTCAGATCCCAAATGGCGCCACTCAGATCCCAAATAGCGCCACTCAGATCCCAAATGGCGCCACTCAGATCCCAAATGGCGCCACTCAGATCCCAAATGGCGCCACTCAGATCCCAAATGGCGCCACTCAGATCCCAAACACGCAGCGACATATAAGGATTAATTCAAAACAGGGGCCACTGAGAAATCGGAGACCAACCCAGACTGCATCTATTTATAGAACTTTCCAGTTAGTCAGGCACAGTTTTGTATAATACAAGCCAAGCTAATTAGCAAGTCTAATTTGTGACGGTGGCGCATTTGTAATTTGGCAATGGTTTGATATCTGAGATATACATGTGGACAGCATGCGGAACTCACGCAAGACTCCAGCCTAGGATATCAGATGGGGAATTACAATAGAGGTATGACTCGGCAGATAGACAAAAATCAGAGAAGATTAAAGCTTTTAAAATCCATCATTCCTTAATCCTTAAATTCTTCACAAAGCAACATGTATCTGTCTTAGTGTTTTAACTTTCATGTTCAGATGGGCGCCCCTCAGATCTTGATTGGCGCCCCTCAGATCTTGATTGGCGCCCCTCAGATCTTGATTGGCGCCCCTCAGATCTTGATTGGCGCCCCTCAGATCTTGATTGGCGCCCCTCAGATCTAGATTGACGCCCCTCAGATCTAGATTGACGCCCTTTAGATCTAGATTGACGCCCCTCAGATCCAGTTTGGCATCCCTCAGATCTAGATTGGTGCCCCTCAGATCTATATTGGCGCCCCTCAGATCTTGATTGGCGCCCCTCAGATCTTGATTGGCGCCCCTCAGATCTAGATTGACGCCCCTCAGATCTAGATTGACGCCCTTTAGATCTAGATTGACGCCCCTCAGATCCAGTTTGGCATCCCTCAGATCTAGATTGGTGCCCCTCAGATCTATATTGGCGCCCCTCAGATCTTGATTGGCGCCCCTCAGATCTAGATTGACGCCCCTCAGATCTAGATTGACGCCCCTCAGATCTAGATTGGCGCCTATTGGATCTAGATTGGTGCCTATTGGATCTAGATTGGTGCCCATCAGATCTAGATTGGCGCCTATCGGATTTAGATTGGTGCCCCTCAGATCTAGATTGATGCCCCTCAGATCTAGATTGGCGCCCCTCAGATCTAGATTGGCGCCCCTCAGATCTAGATTGACGCCCCTCAGATCTAGATTGGCGCCTCAGATCTAGATTGACGCCCCTCAGATCTTGATTGGTGCCCCTCAGATCTTGATTGGCGCCCCTCAGATCTAGATTGACGCCCCTCAGATCTAGATTGGCGCCCCTCAGATCTAGATTGACGCCCCTCAGATCTTGATTGGTGCCCCTCAGATCTTGATTGGCGCCCCTCAGATCTAGATTGGCGCCCCTCAGATCTAGATTGACGCCCCTCAGATCTAGATTGACGCCCCTCAGATCTAGATTGGCGCCCCTCAGATCTAGATTGGTGCCTATCGGATCTAGATTGGTGCCTATCGGATCTAGATTGGTGCCCATCAGATCTAGATTGGCGCCTATCGGATCTAGATTGGTGCCCATCAGATCTAGATTGACGCCCCTCAGATCTAGATTGGCGCCCCTCAGATCTAGATTGGTGCCTATCGGATCTAGATTGGTGCCCATCAGATCCCAAATGGCGCCCTTCGGATCCCAAACAAGCAGCTACATTATACAGGGTTATACATATTCCGGGTGGCTCTGGAACAGCCTTGGCCTTAATTTGAACTCTTCTGCTGAACAGCTGGCAGTCGTGAGAGAGTGGAGCGAAAAACCTGGGGAAACCCGAGTGGCTACAGGTTTTGCAAAGCATTAAATTTTTTTATTACACAACAAAATTCCTTTCTAGCTCGTACTAAGCCAAGTCTGGAAGTTTGCTTTTAGAAATTATTTTATCGAATGCTTGTTCCTGTGTTGCATAAATATAATGCTCCGGTGCATAGGAAACCTTATTGCTTCTGCTCGAATCTTACACTGCGATTTTGCTGGCTTTTGTGCCTGGCACAGACGGAAGATTTTGCTCTGTGTTACTCTTTTTGTATCATTCTCCCTCTCCCACATCTCCCCCCTCTGTCTCCCTCTCCCACATCTCCCCCTCTGCCTCTCTCTCCCACATCTCCCCCTCTGCCTTCCTCTCCCATATCTTTCCCTCTGCCTCTCTCTCCCACATCTCCCCCCTCTGCCTCCCTCTCCCACATCTCTCCCCTCTGCCTCCCTCTCCCACATCTCCCCCTCTGCCTCCCTCTCCCACATCTCCCCCCTCTGTCTCCCTCTCCCACATCTCCCCCTCTGTCTCCCTCTCCCACATCTCCCCCTCTGTCTCCCTCTCCCACATCTCCCCCCTGTCTCCCTCTCCCACATCTCCCCCCCTGTCTCCCTCTCCCACATCTCCCCCCTCTGTCTCCCTCTCCCACATCTCCCCCCTCTGTCTCCCTCTCCCACATCTCCCCCTCTGCCTCTCTCTCCCACATCTCCCCCCCTGTCTCCCTCTCCCACATCTCCCCCTCTGTCTCCCTCTCCCACATCTCCCCCCTGTCTCCCTCTCCCACATCTCCCCCCCCTGTCTCCCTCTCCCACATCTCCCCCCTCTGTCTCCCTCTCCCACATCTCCCCCTCTGTCTCCCTCTCCCACATCTCCCCCCCTCTCCCACATCTCCCCCCCCTGCCTCCCTCTCCCACATCTCCCCCTCTGCCTCCCTCTCCCACGTCTCCCCCTGCCTCTCTCTCCCACATCTCTCCTCTGCCTCTCCCCCCATCTCCCCCTCTGCCTCTCTCTCTCTCTCCCACATCTCACCTCTTCCTCTCCCCCCATCTGCCCCTCAGCCTCTCCCCCCTATCTCCCCCTCTGCCTCTCTCCCTCATCTCCCTCTCTGTGCCTCTCCCTCCCTCATCTCTTCCTCCTTCTGCCTCTCTCGCCCTCACCTCTCCCTCTCACTATCCCACCATGAAATCAGCACAAGACAGACCAAAGCAATCAAAGAGGCATCAGAGGCATCAGAGGCAGCAGAGCACGCATGCGCCTTTGCCCTGACCGCAAGCAAAGCAGACGAAACAAAGCACACACACACACACACAGACGAAGCAATTGTTGGACAAAGTCTTCTTTTGCCAAGACAGGACAAGGGCCTCCCTTGGCTCCTTCCTGAGGCCCAGAGCGCCTTACACCCTCTCCGGGACGCGAACCAAAACACCCCCACACAAGTTTCATTGGCCCAGCCCAGAAGCACGTTTGGCCCCTCTCTCCTGGCTTCACGTACACTGCCAGAACACGCAGCCTTCTGGACCCCAACCCCTGGCCTCCAGGTCACGGAGGCCCCACACAGTTATGCCAGACGCCCATTGGACCAGAGAATCCGAGTCACTCAGTCCCGGAGAGGCCCGACGCTGGGAGTGGGAGGACCTCAACCTCAACCTCCGCTACCCCTTATAACCCGGCCGTGAACCCGGCTCCGAGCCCGCTTCCATCGCAGCCAGGTCCCCTCTGGACAGACGCAGAGTCAGATAAGCTACTAGTACTAGATAGCTGAGCGATTTTTCTATAGAATAAGACCTTCAGTCAGTATAATAGTCATTTTATTTTTAACTGTTTCCCTTAGCCCCTCAATCAGCAATGCCAGTTAACCAGTCGCACGAGTCAGTTGTTGTTGCCGACGATGACAACGCCGTGTTCGCCTCCCCGATGACCAGCCTGACTCACCAGCTTTCTGGCGCCGGACTCACCCCGTCGGTGAGCGCCGGTGCAGCGGCCTCCAGCTCCGCCGTCAAGCCCGCCCTGATCAGCGACAGCGTCAGGTTCGGAATTGACGACAGCAACGACTCGCTGTTGCAGTTCCGACGGCCGACCCTGCAGCAGCAGTTCAGCTGCGAAGACGACAACGAAGACGACTGGGTGCCGGCACGCCTGCCCGGCTACGACGACGAGGAGAACGCGGCGACGACTGACTGCAACGGGACGCCGATCCGGTCGAGGACGACGGCGGCTGCTCCGGCGTTCTGCTCGTCACCGTCGGAGCCGACGCTTCGCCGACGCCTCTGGTCGCCGATGGCAGCCGGCAATGCCGCCAGGAGCGGCACCGGCGCTCCTCAGCAGCCGGCGAACGAGCCGCGCCTCGCCACGGTGCCGCTGTTCGGCTTCTCGTCCAGCCCGACGTCGATGCAGGCGCCGCCGCCGCCGCCGAGGCCTCCGCCAGCAACGGCGGCTAGAAGTCAGCAGCAGCCACGAAGGCGCAGCTTCAAGCGTCCCTCGCCGGTGAGCCAGCCGGAGCAGCCGCAGCAGCCGCTGGACCAGACGCCGAAAACGGCCACTCCGAAGCGCCGACGACTCGGCCGAACTCCCCTCGGCGATTCGACCAATTCAAAGGCGCCGTCAGCGACTTCAGAGCTTCAACATCAGCAGCATCAACAGTCAAAGAAGCCGCCGCTGCTCCAGCGCTGCACCAGCGAGATGAGCGCCCTGAATAGCAAGCGCGGCAGCACCCTGGACTCCGACAAGGTGGACAAGGCCATCGCTTCAATCGACTCGTTAAATTTGATTGGCAACTCTGAGCAGCAGCACTCGCTGCCCACTGTCAAGGAGATGGACTACGGCATCCGCTACGTGACCGCCGCCACGGTCAGCGGCCTGCTGAGGGGCGAATTCGCCGACAGGGTGCCGAACTATCAAATAATCGACTGCCGCTATCCCTATGAGTTCGACGGCGGCCACATCCAGGGCGCTATTAATATTTACAAGCAGGTCAGTTTGCAAAAATTGCTTACAGTAGAGTGTAAAGAAAAATTAGCGTGTTTTTTGTTATCGATAGAAATTTTACTAAAAGTTACAACAAAAATTTTCTTTTCCAAGGAGGACCTGCTGTCCACCATTGTTGAACCGGCGGTGGCCGCGGCGGCCTCGGGCAACGCCGTCGAGTCTCCCCGACCGGTTCTGATTTTCCACTGCGAATTCAGCAGCGAACGGGCGCCGAAGCTGGCGAGGTTTCTTAGACAGACAGATCGCGAGTGCAACGCTGAGAACTATCCAATTCTGCACTTCCCGGAAGTGTACCTGCTGAAGGACGGGTACAAGAGCTTCTTCAATGCGCACAAGGTAACACACAAGTCGACGTTGAGTTAAAGAAAAATTAGCCAATTACTGGGTTAGCTCTACTTAAAGTAGTAGTAGTCAGAAAAATCCTGTTTTTTTAAAACGTTTAAAAATTTGGATTTTAAGCATTCAAACAGAAAATACACAAATACAAATCAATTGCAAAACAGACTGAACTTTTTCTAAGAATTTGTATTGGATTCTAAGAAACAATTAAAAAGTATTTTAATACGATAAATCTGAAACGTTATTTGATTTCTCAGAAGCGAAAAAGATAGTGTCAGACGGGTTGCTGTTTCTTAGAAAGTGTCAGACGGGTTGCTGTTTCTTAGAAAGTGTCAGACGGGTTGCAGTTTCTTAGAAAGTCTCAGACGGATTGCAGTTTCTTGGAAAGTTTCTGTCTCAGACGGATTGCAGTTTCTTAGAAAGTGTCAGACGGGTGGCAGTTTCTTAGAAAGTGTCGGACGGGTTGCAGTTTCTTAGAAAGTGTCGGACGGGTTGCAGTTTCTTAGAAAGTGTCAGACGGGTTGCAGTTTCTTAGAAAGTCGGTCCCGCTCCCCGCCCGCCAGGAGGACTGTCAGCCTCAATTTTATCGCCGAATGTCCGATCCGGCGTTCCGCAACGAGCTGGCGGCCTTCCAGCGCGACAGGCTGGACTGGCAGCGGCGGCACAGCCACAAGCGGCACTCGCGGATGCAGCGCCTGGCCTCCTGCCAGCAGTTCCACTGACGCCCGACGCTTATCTACTACTTACCGTCAGTAGTAAGCGGTTGCGGATTGGAAATGTTAGCGCTATGTATATTTAACTATTTTTTTCTTATCCCTTTTTTTATCGAACTGAATCCTGAAGTCAAATTCTTTTTTTAAAGGAACCCGCCGTCACATCCTGCCTCGTTGCTACACATTTGTTTAAATAATGTCCCCTACTGGCTACTTGAGTCTTCCAAATGAGTAGTCGGATCTGTTCATACGTTTTTCTTTTTTATCTTCAATATTAACAAAATCAGAAAAATAGTAATACTACTATTTACAACTCAAGCAACCCTCTCACTGTTTTTTAATCACTAATTATTATTTAATTTATTGAATATTTAGCAACACAATTACGCTCGTACTAAGTTCTTTCTATTAGCAATATTCAAATTGTTCATTCTGTATTATATTCTTCAGCATAATTTCTGTTAATTATATATATATTTGCTTGTATTGTAAATATACAGACGCAGACACAAGAAGACAAAAATTCACCTTTGAATTGCTACCTGCATGGAGGGAGAGTTTCTGTCCAATATTAGCTCGTAAAACAATTTTTTCATTTTTTTTGAAAAAAGATTTATCATATACAATTTATGATAAATTTATAAATAAATTGGAAGTTCTGCAACACTCTGAGTGAGGGCAATAATTACAGGGGAAGAAAAACATGATTTAAATTAATCCCACAGTAGCTGAATTCTTTAGAATTTATGACATGGGACATGGGACTTAGATAGCAATAAATTTGCTTCTAGCGCGATTTTTGCCAGATGACTGTGGGAGAAATATGCATGTATAGATGGCAGTTTTAATTTAATTTCATGTGAGCTAGCCTTTGTTTTCTTTCTGATCGAGCTATGGGGTTGAAGCTAGATGCGTCATCTGGGGCGCCAAATGACTGGCAACGGGAGCTCTGAAATGGCGCCAAATGAGTGGCAATCTGAGCTCTGAAATGGCGCCAAATGAATGGCAACTGGAGCTCTGAAATGGCGCCAAATGGCAACGGGAGCGCTGAAATGGCGCCAAATGACTGGCAACGGGAGCTCTGAAATGGCGCCAAATGACTGGCAACGGGAGCGCTGAAATGGCGCCAAATGACTGGCAACGGGAGCTCTGAAATGGCGCCAAATGGCAACGGGAGCGCTGAAATGGCGCCAAATGACTGGCAACGGGAGCTCTGAAATGGCGCCAAATGAATTGCAAAGGGAGTTCTGAAATGGCGCCAAATGACTTGCAACGGGAGCTCTGAAATGGCGCCAAATGGCAACGGGAGCGCTGAAATGGCGCCAAATGAGACTGAAAGAGGGCTGACTGAGGAATGGTGAGTGGGATTCGGGAGAATTAGGGTGTAGTGAGAAGCAGAGAGGGGAGGCAGTAGAATTGAGGCTCAGGATGCAGAGTGACTCAACCAACGGCAGAGCATACTCGTATCTCTGCAGATCAAACTCAACCCGAGCACGCGGTTAACACGGTCGGACTCAGACAGGAAGGGGGAAGGCGCTGCCTGGGGTTGCAAATACGCGCCTAAGGGGGTCATAAAATGAAGATTGGCAGGTGTCATAAAGTTAGCGGGAAAGATCCGCCAAGCCATCGCCGGCGCCACTCCAACAGAAGCGGAAAAAAATCAAACACGGGGAATCCGCAATTTCGATTGCTGCAAAAGTACATTCATTCATTTCTCGCGGGTGCCAATTGTACCCCAATTTTTGCACCTCCGTCTTCGCACGGATGCTTCATCGGAAAGAGAAATTCGCCTTTTATGCCGGAATCCGATTTTTCGCCATGTCAATTTCCCACCTCCGCTGGAGAAATCTCCTCAAATAATTTTGATGCTCCGAGCTGTCTGAGTGGCGCTGTGGGGGCAGTTCTGCCTTCATAGCGGAGGATCCGGCTGGATCTAGAGGGATCTATCTAGAGGTGTCTAGAGTTCTATCTAGAGATTTATCTAGGCATCTATCTAGAGATCTATCTTGAAATCTATCTAGACATCTATCTAGACATCTATCTAGAGATCTATCTAGACATCTATCTAGAGATCTATCTTGACATCTATCTAGAGATTTATCTAGGCATCTATCTAGAGATCTATCTTGAAATCTATCTAGAGATCTATCTTGACATCTATCTAGAGATTTATCTAGGCATCTATCTAGAGATCTATCTTGACATCTATCTAGAGATCTATCTAGACATCTATCTAGAGATCTATCTTGACATCTATCTAGAGATCTATCTTGACATCTATCTAGAGATCTATCTTGACATCTATCTAGAGATCTATCTTGACATCTATCTAGAGATCTATCTAGACATCTATCTAGAGATTTATCTAGGCATCTATCTAGAGATCTATCTTGACATCTATCTAGAGATTTATCTAGACATCTATCTAGAGATCTATCTTGAAATCTATCTAGAGATCTATCTAGACATCTATCTAGAGATATATCTAGACATCTATCTAGAGATCTATCTTGACATCTATCTAGAGATTTATCTAGACATCTATCTAGAGATCTATCTTGACATCTATCTAGAGATCTATCTAGACATCTATCTAGAGATCTATCTTGACATCTATCTAGAGATCTATCTTGACATCTATCTAGAGATCTATCTAGACATCTATCTAAAGATCTATCTTGACATCTATCTAGAGATCTATCTAGACATCTATCTAGAGATCTATCTTGACATCTATCTAGAGATCTATCTAGACATCTATCTAGAGATCTATCTTGACATCTATCTAGAGATTTATCTAGGCATCTATCTAGAGATCTATCTTGACATCTATCTAGAGATCTATCTAGACATCTATCTAGAGATCTATCTTGACATCTATCTAGAGATCTATCTAGATATATATTAGAGATCTATTAGAGATCTATCTAGGCATCTATCTTGATATCTATCTAGAGATCTATCTAGATATCTATTAGAGATCTATCTAGGCATCTATCTAGAGATCTATCTAGACATTTATCTAGAGATCTATCTAGACATCTATCTAGAGATCTATCTTGACATCTATCTAGAGATCTATCTAGACATCTATCTAGAGATCTATCTTGACATCTATCTAGAGATCTATCTAGACATCTATCTAGAGATCTATCTAGACATCTATCTAGAGATCTATCTTGACATCTATCTAGAGATCTATCTTGACATCTATCTAGAGATCTATCTAGACATCTATCTAGAGATCTATCTTGACATCTATCTAGAGATCTATCTAGACATCTATCTAGAGATTTATCTAGGCATCTATCTAGAGATCTATCTTGACATCTATCTAGAGATTTATCTAGGCATCTATCTAGAGATCTATCTTGACATCTATCTAGAGATTTATCTAGGCATCTATCTAGAGATCTATCTTGAAATCTATCTAGAGATCTATCTAGACATCTATCTAGAGATCTATCTAGACATCTATCTAGAGATCTATCTTGATATCTATCTAGAGATCTACATACACATCTATCTAGGCATCTATCTAGAGATCTATCTAGACATCTATCTAGAGATCTATCTAGACATCTATCTAGAGATCTACATACACATCTATCTAGGCATCTATCTAGAGATCTATCTCTATCTACCTACCTCTTCAGGTTGCCTCCCTCAGTTATCAGCCCGTCTAATTTTTTTCGCTATTTTTTCTGATCTTTTTGCAAGCAAAACCTGCTCGGCTTGATCTGTAGCAAAACTTGGGCGCACGGCAACGCTTAAAACCCACAGTTGAAGTATCGTGATTCATGTATCGATATTGCTCGTGCAAAGTTGATAGCAGGTTTAACTGTAGTTTTTAGGCGCCGCTTTCATCTTCAACCAGTTCCACCTGCAGACAACTAATGCAACTCTCACAGACCAATCAACTGATTGAACTCAATTTGCGCTACTCTTGACTTTCGGCAAGATCAAAGGGACTTGAAGTTTGCTTTGATCAGGAACGGATAAAATATAAGCTGAAATTTGAGTAGCCAAAATGAGACAGAGCGACAGAGGCGCCAAAATCAGTGACAGAGGCGCCAAAATGAGTGACAGAGGCGCCAAAATCAGTGACAGAGGCGCCAAAATGAGTGACAGAGGCGCCAAAATGAGCGACCTAGGCACTAAAATGAGTGACCATGGCGCCAAAATGAGTGACAGAGGCGCCAAAATGAGCGACCTAGGCGCTAAAATGAGTGACCATGGCGCCAAAATGAGTGACAGAGGCGCCAAAATGAGTGACCGAGGCGCCAAAATGAGCGACCTAGGCGCCAAAATGAGTGACAGAGGCGCCAATGGAAACCAAAACAAGAATGCTGTCAAAGGAGAAAAAGTCTTCCGAGCCAGCACCCGGCCCGATAAAAGCACCCCAATATCAGTCGAAAAGCAAGCCGCAGCGCAATGGGGCAGCATCGCCCTATCCGCTACATTGAGGATTAAATCATCCCCTTGGGAGATTTTTCTCACAGCCTCTCGTCTCGCTAATCGCGTGCACCGAGAGCATCGCTGCTCTTGAGGCAAGCTATCCGGCCCCGCTTTCAAAGCTCTCCATCTATCAGCGCCGGAGCTTCATCGCAGATTTTGCCCCAAGCAAAATCTACTTCCATAAGGCATCAGATCGCAGACAGTGTCCATGACCTCCAACCGGTGCTGGTGCAGAGTTCGGAAGGTATATGTTATGAAAATATGAGTAGGGTATGGCCAGAACAGACAGGAGACTGAGGGAGGGAGACTGAGGGAGGGAGACTGAGGGATGGAGACTGAGGGAGGGAGACTGAGGGATGGAGACTGAGGGATGGAGACTGAGGGAGGGAGACTGAGGGAGGGAGACTGAGGGAGGGAGACTGAGGGAGGGAGACTGAGTGAGGGAGACTGAGGGAGGGAGACTGAGGGATGGAGACTGAGGGATGGAGACTGAGGGATGGAGACTGAGGGAGGGAGACTGAGGGAGGGAGACTGAGGGAGGGAGACTGAGTGAGGGAGACTGAGGGAGGGAGACTGAGGGATGGAGACTGAGGGATGGAGACTGAGGGATGGAGACTGAGGGAGGGAGACTGAGGGATGTAGACTCAGGGATGGAGACTCAGGGATGGAGACTCAGGGATGGAGACTGAGTGAGGGAGACTGAGGGAGGAAGACTGAGGGATGGAGATTGAGGGAGGGAGACTGAAGGCGGGAGACTGAGGGAGGGAGACTGAGGGATGGAGACTCAGGGATGGAGACTGAGTGAGGGAGACTGAGGGATGGAGACTGAGGGATGGAGATTGAGGGAGGGAGACTGAGGGATGGAGACTGAGGGATGGAGATTGAGGGATGGAGACTGAGGGATGGAGACTGAGGGATGGAGACTGAGGGATGGAGATTGAGGGAGGGAGACTGAGGGATGGAGACTGAGGGATGGAGATTGAGGGAGGGAGACTGAAGGATGGAGACTGAGGGATGGAGACTGAGGGATGGAGACTGAGGGATGGAGATTGAGGGATGGAGATTGAGGGATGGAGACTGAGGGATGGAGACTGAGGGATGGAGACTGAGGGATGGAGATTGAGGGAGGGAGACTGAGGGATGGAGACTGAGGGATGGAGATTGAGGGAGGGAGACTGAGGGATGGAGACTGAGGGATGGAGATTGAGGGAGGGAGACTGAGGGATGGAGACTGAGGGATGGAGACTGAGGGAGGGAGACTGAGGGATGGAGACTGAGGGATGGAGACTGAGTGAGGGAGACTGAGGGAGGGAGACTGAGGGATGGAGACTGAGGGATGGAGACTGAGTGAGGGAGACTGAGGGATGGAGACTGAGGGATGGAGACTGAGGGATGGAGACTGAGGGAGTGAGACTGAGGTAGGGAGACTGAGGGATGGAGACTGAGGGATGGAGACTGAGTGAGGGAGACTGAGGGAGGAAGACTGAGAGAGTGAGACTGAGGGATGGAGACTGAGGGAGGGAGACTGAGGGAGGGAGCTCAGAGAGGGAGACTCAGGGATGGAGACTGAGGGATGGAGACGGAGGGAGGGAGACTGAGGGATGGAGACTCAGGAATGGAGACTGAGGGAGGGAGACTGAGGGATGGAGACGGAGGGAGGGAGACTGAGGGATGGAGACTCAGGAATGGAGACTGAGGGATGGAGACTGAGGGAGTGAGACTGAGGTAGGGAGACTGAGGGATGGAGACTGAGGGATGGAGACTGAGTGAGGGAGACTGAGGGAGGGAGACTGAGGGAGTGAGACTGAGGGATGGAGACTGAGGGAGGGAGACTGAGGGAGGGAGCTCAGAGAGGGAGACTCAGGGATGGAGACTGAGGGATGGAGACGGAGGGAGGGAGACTGAGGGATGGAGACTCAGGAATGGAGACTGAGGGAGGGAGACTGAGGGATGGAGACGGAGGGAGGGAGACTGAGGGATGGAGACTGAGGGATGGAGACTGAGTGAGGGAGACTGAGGGAGGGAGACTGAGGGAGTGAGACTGAGGGATGGAGACTGAGGGAGGGAGACTGAGGGAGGGAGCTCAGAGAGGGAGACTCAGGGATGGAGACTGAGGGATGGAGACGGAGGGAGACTGAGGGAGGGAGACTAAGTGAGGGAGACTGAGGGAGGGAGACTAAGTGAGGGAGACTAAGTGAGGGAGACTGAGTGAGGGAGACTGAGGGATGGAGACTGAGGGAGGGAGACTGGAGAATAGGGATAATTTGAAAAGTTAAAGCAGCATTTCCAATGACTCCAGCTGGGTCCAGCGGATGTAGCGGATGCAGTATCAGTACTTTAATACCGCTTCGTAGGAGAGTAGGAGGCAAACTGCGAAACGATAATGAGAATAGAGAGCTCTAGAGTGGGGTGGGGATTCCCCTGAGGGATGATGGCCTTCGCTCAGCTGCTGTCATAAAATAAATGAGAGCAGTGATCCACTTGAAGTAACTGATGCACTTTCAACCCCTATGTTAAAATACTTGTAAGTTCACTGATGGGTTCTGGGGAGAAATTTTCCACTTTGCCCGGGGGGGGGGGGGTAGGGGCACTATCGCAGCTCAGACTTCACGGAAGGAAGTTTCAGAAGCGGTAATATGGCAGGGAAATTGACAGCAGATTAATTTGCACGACTTGGCAGAAAATTTATAGCGAATGTTTCTCCTACTCCTACTGGGTTTGGCGCGTCGTGCAATAAATAGAAATTACTTGTTTCCATCACCTGATAAGCAAGGTCCGCTGAAGCAGAGCAGGACGTAAAACTCAAAGATCGTGCAATTTTTTAGGAGGCCAATTTCTTGGAAAGAATGCACTGCGGAGATAGATAAAATTAGTTATTATAATATTTTATTACACCTGCCCCAATGTGCAGATGTGCAACCGACAGCTCAGCCGCAGACATTGCGCGGCGCATCTGAAGGCTGCGTACGGCTGTTCAGTCCAAGGACTGGGGGTCGCCACACACAGCCTCAATTACCCCAGCTAATGCTGGCCCCTATTTTACAGCTGGGAGAACTGAAGCAATGCAGAGTTAAGTGTCTTGCTCAAGGACACAAATTGTTCCGAGTGGGATCGGGGATCGAACCCCCGACTTTCAAGTCGTGAGTCCGACGCTCTGAGCACTTAACTACAGTCCCCTCTTTTCCAAAAGCAAATGATTGATCTTTGTGAAACAACATGAAAAGGAAAATTTCACTACACAACCAGATAAAACACACCAGAGTAACATTTTGTGCTTCCTAAATGGAAGAAATGGAAAATGCAATCATGGATCTTGTGATGAAGAAATGATTATTTCCTATCTTTGCAAGTGTCTCTTTTTTTCCAGGAAGTTAGCCTCCAATATTTGAGTTTTATGTCTAGTTTTTGTACTCGTTTGCAATTGGCCAGCGTCTGTTTGAGGATATTTGCAACCCCCCCCCCTAACTTTCGGTCGGATCCCGGATGCATTGATAAACGCTGGGGTAGCGCCAGAACTGACGCCAGCTCCGCCGCTTGACGGAGGACTCCTCATCTTCTCCCCCCTCTTTCTCTCTCAATAAATATCTGTCAATCTCGATTCTCGCGTACAAAAACCTGCAACACCACTCAGCAAGCGAACATTTGAAAGGTGAGTCTCAAAAAAGTATGAGTACTATTGGTTATTCACTAAGCACTTTTATACACTCGAACAATCAGTCAATGTCAAATGTTTTTCACAGCAAAATTGTCTAGCAATGCGCATTCGAGCCAACCCAATGAGGGGTATTCTTAGCTTTCTACTGATTTCGAGTCTGCTTCTAGTCATCGCTACTGCTTCGGAGCAGCAGCGGGAGCAGCAGCGGGAGCAGCAGCGGGAGCAGTCAGGCCAGCGTCGCCGTCACGTCCTGCGCGCCCATTGCGGTCGCAACCGGTACAGCGCCGTCTATTCCGCCTATCTGGCCTCCCTCCGAGCTCGGCGTTCCGCTATCAAAAAGCGAATCGTTGGCGGCCAGTCGTCTGACAATGGCCAGTGGCCTTGGCTGGTAAGTGGCCCCGTGTACCCACCTGAGTAGAGAGGTCAATATCCAACGATCCCTTTAACCTGGAATTTAACTAAAAAAATTACCTGTAGGTGAGTCTGCGCTTTAAACAGAATGACGGTTCCTTCAAGCACCTGTGCGGCGGCACTTTGATTCACCCGCGCTGGGTGCTGACCGCCGCCCACTGCTTCGAGAAGAGTCCTCTCTATCCCAATATCAGCTCCGACCCAAGAAACTGGGAGATCCGTGTCGGCGAGCACGACATGTCGATGGACAGCGACTCGAGCCATGCGGACATCCCGGCGCAGAGGGTGCTGGTCAATCCCGGCAGACGGCTCTCCTACAACGACATCGCCTTGGTGGAGCTCGCCCGGGAGACACCCATAAGCGAGAACAAGAACGTTGCCTGCCTACCTGGACGAAATGTGAGAGCGCCCAATGGGGGTAACTAAGTACCACACTTTGCGAAAACTGATACGCTGACGAAACTGCTGATGCAGTTCCCTCCCCGATGCTTTGCAACGCCCTCTGCGATGCTTTGCAACGTCCTCCGCGATGCTTTGCAACGCCCTCTATGATGCTTTGCAACGCCCTCTCCGATGCTTTGCAACGTCCTCCGCGATGCTTTGAAACGTCCTCCGCGATGCTTTGCAACGCCCTGTGCGATGCTTTGCAACGCCCTGTGCGATGCTTTGCAACGCCCTCTGCGATACTTTGCAACGCCCCAACGCTCTACAACATCTTCTTTTAAATATCCTCAGTGATAATTTGCTAGGCTTCGATGGACTCAAACTTTTCCTCCCTCCGTCGCAAACCCAGGACCGCTTCGAGCCCGGCACCCAGTGCTACACGGCCGGCTGGGGCCAGGAGTCGGAGACCAGCGCCCAGCACTCGGTTGTCCTGCGTCATGTGGAGGTGCCGGTTGTCTCCCACGCCGAATGCGCCGCAGCCTACCGCGGCATAGCCGAGGAATTCGCCGCCGCCGGGCCGAGTACGCCAGCTTCGCTGACATCACCGACAAAATGATTTGCGCCGGAGTCGAGGAGGGCGGCCGCGACAGCTGCCAGTTCGACAGCGGAGGCCCGCTGATGTGCCGCAACGCCAACCAGCCGGACCAGTGGCTGGCCGTCGGCGTGATCTCCTACGGCTACGGCTGCGGCCGCGAGGGCTTCCCCGGCGTGTACACCCGGGTCAGCGCCTACCTGGACTGGATTAACAGCGTGGCCGACTATTACACCTGAGCAAAACTCGGTTAAAGTACCGAATAATTCCGGAACCAGGCTGATCGAGACAATTATCAATAATATTTGATATCACAATAACCGACAAGGTTTGACGAGAAAATTAAACAAACTAAAATTTTATCAGAGGGCGCGAAGAGAATTCGAAATACATCCCGAAATCCCAAAACGGCCTTTGCAATGCATCGGCATGCAAACCACAAAAATAGCGCCAAGGCCGTGACAAGCATTCGAAAATAACAGCAAACTGTATGACTGTATGATCTATCCATCTATCTATCTATCTATCTATCTATTTATCTATCTATCTATCTATCTATCTATCTATCTATCTATCTATCTATCTATCTATCTATCTATCTAGCTATCTATCTATCTATCTATCTATCTAGCTATCTATCTATCTATCTATCTATCTATTTATCTATCTATCTATCTATCTATCTATCTATCTATCTATCTATCTAGCTATCTATCTATCTATCTATCTAGCTATCTATCTATCTACCTATCTATCTATCTATCTAGCTATCTATCTATCTATCTATCTATCTATCTATCTATCTATCTATCTATCTATCTAGCTATCTATCTAACTATCTAACTATCTATCTCTTTTATCTCTATATCTTCCTCACTGCACACACCGAGTGCTTCTGCTTGTATACTAGCGTAGAGAATTGACAAACCCGCACTTTCAAACACTGACGGCTACTGGGAGCTCAGAAATCACAGTTGCCAGCCAGTTGGCAAGCAAATCAAAGAGTGACGGGCTGAGCGATAAAATGAACGAGTGCGTGACAGGCAGCAGTTATAAATCAGTCAAATCTAATGGAGACACTGCTGCGCCGGCAGAATCTGTATTAAGTGCACCGAATGGCTGGATGGTTATCAAAGTGATGGGTTTGCCAGGAAATTCCATATTACCTGATCAGAAGCCGCAGTCAGTTGACAGCAATACGAAAAATTGGTAAATTATGCTCGTATATGCGATGATGGTAATTATTAGTCGCTTTAGATCGACCCTAACAGTAATATTACACATAGTGTAGCAATATAGTTGTTTGTGCATCTGACTTCAAAGAACATAACGAGACCAGAGGCACGGAGAGACCGGGGAGGGAGAAGAGAGACTGGGGAGGGAGAAGAGAGACTGGGGAGGGAGAGAAGAGACTGGGGAGGGAGAGGGGAGACTGAGGAGGGAGAGGGTAGACTGGGGAGGGACAGGGAAAATTGGGGAGGGAGAAGAGAGACTGGGGAGGGAGAGAAGAGACTGGGGAGGGAGAGAAGAGACTGGGGAGGGAGAGGGTAGACTGGGGAGGGAGAGGGTAGACTGGGGAGGGAGAGGGTAGACTGGGGAGGGAGAGGGTAGACTGGGGAGGGAGAGGGGAGACTGGGGAGGGAGAAGAGAGACTGAGGAGGGAGAGAAGAGACTGGGGAGGGAGAGAAGAGACTGGGGAGGGAGAGGGTAGACTGGGGAGGGAGAGGGGAGACTGGGGAGGGAGAAGAGAGACTGGGAAGGGAGAGAAGAGACTGGGGAGGGAGAAGAGAGACTGGGGAGGGAGAGGGGAGACTGGGGAGGGAGAGGAGAGACTGAGGAGGGAGAGGGGAGACTGGGGAGGGAGAAGAGAGACTGGGGAGGGAGAGGAGAGACTGGCTGCATCTTTGCTTTCCCCATTGCTCATAAAGTTATCTGGTGGATCTTAGTAAAGAAAGAATATCGATGCTCACTTTTAGCTTGATTAAAGTGATCAGGCAAGTATTACTTTTAACAGACCTTGACAACCAAGCATACATTGTTTCCAAGTTCAGAGCATAAATGCAAAGTCACGAGCTGAGAATTTCGAATATCATTATTCTGCGACAATTAACAATGGATTGAATTAAGACATGATGCAAATCAAGCCATTGGCCGTATGAATAAAGTGAGCAATAACTGGCGAGTTTCACCTCAAACTCACCTCATACGGCCAAATGTGTAGGTTGGAGATCCGTCTCACCTCTTCCTCTACTCTCACTCCTGGCGTCTACTCTCACTCTTGGTGTCTACTCTCACTCCTTGTCTCTACTCTCACTCCTGGTCTCTACTCTCACTCCTGGTCTCTACTCTCACTCCTGGTCTCTACTCTCACTCCTGGTCTCTACTCTCACTCCTGGTCTCTACTCTCACTCCTGGTCTCTACTCTCACTCCTGGTCTCTACTCTCACTCCTGGTCTCTACTCTCACTCCTGGTCTCTACTCTCACTCCTTGTTTCTGCTCTCACTCCCCGTCTCTACTCTCACTCCTAGTCTCTACTCTCACTCCTAGTCTCTACTCTCACTCCTGATCTCTACTCTCACTCCTGGTCTCTACTCTCACTCCTGTTCTCTACTCTCACTCCTTGTTTCTGCTCTCACTCCCCGTCTCTACTCTCACTCCTAGTCTCTACTCTCACTCCTAGTCTCTACTCTCACTCCTGATCTCTACTCTCACTCCTGGTCTCTACTCTCACTCCTGGTCTCTACTCTCACTCCTTGTTTCTGCTCTCACTCCCCGTCTCTACTCTCACTCCTTGTCTCTGCTCTCACTCCTTGTTTCTGCTCTCACTCCCCGTCTCTACTCTCACTCCTTGTCTCTGCTCTCACTCCTTGTTTCTGCTCTCACTCCTTGTCTCTGCTCTCCCTCCCCGCCTCTACTCTCATTCCCCAGTCTACTCTGGGGAACTACTCTCTACTCTCCAGTCTCTACTCTCCCTCCCGTCTCTACTCTCCCTCCCCGTCTCTACTCTCTCTCCCCGTCTCTACTCTCCCTTCCCGTCTCTACTCTCCCCCCGTCTCTACTCTCCCCCCCGTCTCTACTCTCCCCCCCGTCTCTACTCTCCCCCCCGTCTCTACTCTCCCCCCCGTCTCTACTCTCACGCCCCTTCCTCTCCCTGAGTGCGTAACCACTGTATAGCAAGGCGCGCTCCAGCTTGTCGACAATGACAGGTAGCGCGCTTTTGATGGAGCGTCCAGGTCGAAATGAGAGGGTATGAGAGGGTAAATGAGAGGGTAAGCTGGTTCGGGAAGAGCGGGAGTTCCTCAGCTCCACGAGGAGACGCCAAAGCACCAGCCCATTCCATCAGTTTGAGGAAGAAAGACGTCAGGCTGATGGGGCGGTTAAGCTTCGGGAGAGTGATAATCTCACTACCCTGGTTTGGGTATGAAGACGATCTTGGCTTCTTGCTAGGCTTTGGGCACGTACCCGAGGGTAATGCTGGCCTTAACTGCCTCGTTGGAGGAGGCAGGAAAAATGTTAAAAGGAAAGAAGGATCTCGCAGCGCGGTGATGATGGTCGAAGCCAGGATCTGTCTGCCTAGAATATAATTACACTGTAGAATATAATTGCTAGAATTTAGCTCATGTGAAATCAAATAAATTTGCAATTTATTTTAATCTTTAAAAATGTTAGTGAAGGCACAGCAGCCAAGAAAAAGCAGTCTTGTCAAAAACACAAAACACAGTACATTAGAAGCAAAAGTTTCAAGCAAAGTCAAATCAGAGGCAACGTGTTTGAAAGAGAAAAGAAATGTTAAATAACTTTATTTACAGACGGGCGTCACCATGGATTTTATGGGTGGGGGGGGACGCGAAGTCAAGAATTCGACGTGACTAAATTCCTACATTATTTTGGGAATCAGTGTTGTTAGCACTTATTTTGGCGCCGCAGGCACTCATTTTAGCGCTGCAGGCACTCATTTTGGCGCCGCAGGCACTTATTTTAGCGCCGCAGGCACTCATTTTAGCGCTGCAGGCACTCATTTTAGCGCCACAGATACTCATTTTAGCGCCACAGGCTGGCACTCATTTTAGCGCCGCAGCCACTCATTTTAGCGCCGCAGGCTGGCACTCATTTTGGCGCCGCAGGCACTCAATAGCTTTTACTGGTGGGGGGAATGTCCCCTCCTGTCCCCCCGTTGACGACGCCCCTGGTTACAGAGGAATGCATTGCAGCAGCACACGGCCACGGATAAAAAGGAGCTGTTGCGTACAATAAAAAATTGAGGCTGATTTACCTTTATAATCAATTCACACTCAGACTATACTACTCGTGAGTAGAACTTCGAGAAAAAAATCACTAATTTTCAGCTGCCGCAAGATATAGCTGGATAATTGGTTGTTACGAAATTCAGTTTGAGTCAATGACGCACTGCTGTGGGTTTGAAGAGTCTTCACACTACACCAGCCGCGCAACCATTGTTGCCATTGACAACTTCCACCAAACCATCAGATAGAAGTCGGTCGTGGGTTCGTTTTCGTAAGTGAAAATACTCCAGCAGATTGGAGAACAGTCCTCGGTCGAACGGATTTCGAATGCGACCTTTGGCGTCGCGCAGATAGAAGTAGCGGTGAAGATTCATGGTCTCGTTGGTAGTGATGTTCAGTGCGGCGTGGTACCACTGGAGAGAGCGGGTATGACATTCTTAGTGCAGGTAACGAGATCCGTCTCTACTCTTTCTCCCCGTCTCTACTCTCACTCCCCGTCTCTACTACTCTCCCTCCCCATCTCTACTCTCCCTCCCTATCGCTACTCTCCCTCCCGTCTCTACTCTCCCTCCCCGTCTTTACTCTCCCTCCCCGTCTCTACTCTCCCTCCCCGTCTCTACTCTCCCTCCCCGTCTCTACTCTCCCTCCCCGTCTTTACTTTCCCTCCCTGAGCTTATAAAAAAATAGTCAACTTTATACAAGCTTAATAAACCGCAGCTTACCGCACAAGATGAGCTAATAAGGGCCACAAGAGAAACAAAGCAAACAAAGGCCATCAATGCGGAGGTCATGTACTCGAATCCGGTCTCTAGGAGGCACTGGTAGAGTAGAAATGCGCCCAGTATGCCGCAAGTTGTAGCTGCCATTGTCAGCAGGGTGAACCAGTGCCTGCAGTCGGTTCAAGGTGTGACTGAGCCTTCTGGTTTGCATTGACAGCAACAACTGACCCCCAGCCTCACAGCAACAACCAACTCCCAAGCCTCACAAACACTTCACAGCAACAACCAACTCCCAAGCCTCACAAACACTTCACAGCAACAAACAACTCCCAAGCCTCACAAACACTTCACAGCAACAACCAACTCCCAAGCCTCACAAACACTTCACAGCAACAAACAACTCCCAAGCCTCACAAACACTTCACAGCAATAACCAACTCCCAAGCCTCACAAAAACTTCACAGCAACAACCAACTCCCAAGCCTCACAAACACTTCACAGCAACAAATAACTCCCAAGCCTCACAAACACTTCACAGCAACAAACAACTCCCAAGCCTAAAACGCAGCTCAGTAAAACAGCTCTCTCTCTCTCTCTCTTTCTCTCTCTCTCTCTCTCTCTCTCTCTTTCTCTCTTTCTCTCTCTCTCTCTCTCTCCTCTCCCTCTCTCTCCCTCTCTCTCTCTCTCTCTCTCTCTCTCTTTCTCTCTCTCTCTCTCTCTCTCTCTCTCTCTCTTCTCTCTCTCTCTCCTCTCTCTCTCTCTATCTCTCTCTATCTCTCTCTCTCTCTCTCTCTCTCTCTCTCTCTCTCTCTTTCTCTCTCTCTCTCTCCCCCTCTCTCTCTCTCTCTCTCTCTCTCTCTCTCTCTCTCTCTCTCTCTCTCTCTCTCTCTCTCTCTCTCTCTCTCTCTCTCTCTCTCTCTCTCTCTCTCTCTCTCTCTCTCTCTCTCTCTCTCTCCAGACACGGCTATCAGCAAACGCTATTGCGCACCTATTTCCGTCACCAACGCAGTTGTCAAAATACGGACAATGGTGGTCCATATCTCTGACGCAGCGATCGCACAATCGGCAATGCTTCGCCCTCGGCGGCCGTACCAATCGGCAGGTGTGGCAGAGCCGGTTCCATCGCCTATCCAGCTGCTCCTGGATGCAGCCGGCGAGGGCCATCGCCCTGTCATACTCTTCCGGGGCCGGGGACAGCAGGCCGGGGTCGGCGGCGAAGCAGCGCCAGTGGGCGAGGCCGGCTACGACGGTCGCAATTAAGAACGCGGCGTTGACGCCAGGGAACTCGTCGACAGTCAGCGGTCGGACGCGCCTCAGGTAGACGGGCAGAGCGAAGGCCAGGCAGGCCAGCAGCAGGCAGATCGCGGGGCCGCGGCTACGGCCGGGCGGTCCGAGAATCCAATGGCTGACGCTGGTCAGGAAGGCCTGAGGCGACAGCGGGCCGGAGTTGCGGGAGATCAGGTCCGCCTGCATGTAGGCCGACACTTCGTACTGGCGGCGGGCGACCGCCAGTTGCAACGGAGTCCGGCCCGATCTGATGAATGAAATTATTTTTTGGCGGTACATCAAAGGATAATCACGGAGGGAATGGCGCCATTTCAAAGGATATTCACGGAGGGAATGGCGCCATTTCAGAGGATATTCACGGAGGGAATGGCGCCATTTTAAAGGATATTCACGGAGGGAATGGCGCCATTTCAAAGGATATTCACGGAGGGAATGGTGCCATTTCAAAGGATATTCACGGAGGGAATGGCGCCATTTCAAAGGATATTCACGGAGGGAATGGCGCCATTTCAAAGAATAGTCGCGGAGGGGGCGGCGCCATATCAACGGATAGTCACGTAGGGGATGGCGCCATTTCGAAAGATGGTCATGAAGGGGATGGCGCCATTTCAAAGGGTTGGCTCAGTGAAGTGAAACTGTGGTCACGTCAAAGTAATTGAGAGAAGGAAAATTCTAGAATAAAATCGAAGACAAGCAGTAGCGCGCGGCGCCAACCTGTCCAATGCGTCCGGATCGGCGCCGTAGCGCTCTCTCAGGTTGCGCACCGCCGACAGGCAGCCGGTCAGGCAGGCCAGATGTAGAGGCGTCTGGCCGTGCGAGTCCCGCTGTCGAACGCTGAGCCCCGAGTAGACCAGCAGGCTGACAAGGTCCGGCAGTCCCAGGTAGGCCGCCCAGTGCAGCGCCGTGTCGCCCTCGACGTCGGCGGCGTTGAGGCGGGCGCCGCGGCCCATCAGGTAGGCGGCGGTGTCGGCCTGGCCGAACTGGCAGGCGACAATCAGCGGACTGCAGCCGCGGCCGTCGCGAGCGTCTAAGTCGGCGCCAGCTTCGGGCAGGTCAAGAAGGAACTGTACAGCGGACAGCTGGCCATTGACGCAGGCCCAGTGAAGCGGCAACTGGTTGGCTGAGTTTGGCGCCCGGCACCGGCCGGGGCCGAGGATGCGAAGCACTGGACAACGGCCGGCCAGGGCCGCCCAGTGCGCCGGCGAGTTGCCCGCCGAGTCGCGCGCGCTGTCAAGCGAAGCGGCGCCCTGGCTCTGCTCGAAGATTCTCAGGTGGCCAGCCCTACCCTGCAGCGCCGCCGAGACGATGTCCTCCGACGGTGTCGCGGTTGAGGTCGAATTGGTTGATGAGGATGCCTGCATAGATTCGATGGCATGATATGATAGATAAACAGGAAACTTAGTTTCTTAGAAAATGCACTGTCGAGATAGGAACATTCTTCTTAGAATTCAAAAGAAGGTTTTCCACGAAACGAAATTTTACTTTAAGCCGTCTTTGCTAGATGATTGCAGCGGTTCGTTTAAAAGCAGCTAAACTAATAACGGAATTCAATGACACCAATATTTATAAATGAACACCAATGCCAGCTCGAACTGACGTTGGAAGCCAATTTTTCTTCGATATTTTTCGTACCATTGACTTCAAGATTCATGCTAGCACAACAAAGCCCCCCTCACCAGCTCTGTCGTCGTCGGTCGTCGCACCTTGACGATCTCCTCGGCTCGCCGGGCAGCCAGTCGGACGGAGCGCGGACCGGCCGGGTTGCCGATGCCGAACTCGTCGTACACGGTGCGATTAACCTCGACAATGAGGTCAGAGAAACAGAAACAGGGCCCGGTGTCGTCTGGCTGCCCGGCGAGGCTTCGGTCCATGCGCATGGTTCGAGCTGTTAAAAATGTGAGGCAACTCCATAGTAATAGGATCAAAATGATTTATTAAGTAATAAACAAGGCACTCTGAAAATTTTTGATTTATAAACAATTGGTATATATAACTATAAGAACTATAAGAATCAACAAATACACTCTATAATAAAGCGAGTGCCTAAAAAAATCTGTAATAATCTGTAATCTGTAAATCTTAAAAAAATATTAAGTACCAGTTACTATGAGATTTATATAAAATAAAAAATAGGCTTAACTTTTGACTTCTTAGACTTTATTTAAATTTAAAATTAAAATAAAGCTTTGTCAAATGAAAAACGTTAAACAAGATTTTTTAGTTGTATTCACTTTTATAGTTTTAGCATTATTATTTAAATATACTATTCTAATCTTGTCATAGTGTATAATCAAAAAAGTCTAAATTAAATATGATAAAAGTTATACTATGTAAGATATAACACTGATGCAGATTCAACTTCCAAACAAAGTAGAAAACAAACGTACCTGCTTGGAAGACTTCTGTAGTATCAAATGGATCGAATGAAAATGCTTTCACCAAATATGCAAACATGACTTTGCCAGTCAGTAGTCGAATCGAACAAATAACTGATTAACTTATTATTAACTATATTGAAAACGTAACGCAAGCACGAAACCACGAGCATAAGAGTATTGTATCCACTATCGCATCATGCCTAGGGTTTGGAATGAATAATGCTTTCAGTAGAATATGTTAAATAGTATACGAATTTCTTTGTTGAATGTACGCTACGAAACCTTATTCTTCAATATATTTTGTAAGGATTTAGATGGGGATTACTTTTTTTAAATTTAAAAACAAAAATTGATAATGCTTTTTTTGTTTTTAACCAAACATTAAAAATATTTTGGATTTCTTTGTTTGTTGTTAACATTACTTTAACTTACGGATTTAATTTTAAGTTTGAGAAAAACCGCCAACGGGTTTTGGGGTTATTTAACCACAAACAAATACACGGATCCACAGATTAAGGCCAATAAGTCGAAACCATTTTGTTGACTCGATACGAATATTTGATAGAAGGCATAGGAATCATGCATTAAGATTTTAACTGCACGACTGGCAAAAAGGCACTATCATGTACATGTAATTACAATTACCACCATACTTAAAAAATTAAGCCATTACTTTCTTGTTTCATTTGCCGGTTTCAAAAGGCAACCACCGTCGCTTATCTCAGTCTAACATTGTTATTAAATCATACGAATGGCATGTATGATTGCTGCACAAAATTTCGATTTTGTCTACAAATACGAGCTAGAAGTGGCCATGTGTCGTGCTAAAAAAGCAATATATGAAGAAACTTTTCTTCCATAAATATTGTTTGAAAGTATCATTTTAATCAGCACAAATGATAAAACTTGAAAAAATAAACACCACACATGTACACCGGATAATTTACTACAGGTAAGTGTCCATTGTGGCATCAACGGAGACGTCGCTTTCCTTCGTCGCAAGTGCTTCCTCCGCATCTTCCTCTTCTGGCTCGAAAAAGAAACGATAATAGCAAAACTCGCTAATGGTTGTGCACAGCGTCAATCCGAAGCCAACTAGCAGCAGAATCAGCGGGCCATAAAACGAACCGATGCGATACGGTAGGCCTAACCGGAGCTCCGACAGCCATTCGCCAACCAGACCTCTCCCAGTGGCGTCAACTTCGTTATAAATCTCAACACCCGCTAGCCCGTGCTGCCTTCCAAGCTCAGCAATTCGCCCAGCCGCCAGCAACTCAACAATCTTCGCATCAGCCTGGCGCACCAGATCCAACGGTCCGGCCAAGCCAACCCAGGCAACCGACTTGGCCAGGATTCCGACCGAGTAGCTCTGATTAGTATCAACAGCCATCAGATTGGCGCAAGCAAACTGATGCGTAAGTAGAAGCAGTGGCGGCTCAGCTGAGCTCTGCTGCTGGAGCAGCTGTTCGAGTCCATCCGAATCAGACGGCACCTCGGTAAAGTTGGCCAGGTCTAACTGTTCCGGACGAGCCCAGTCGCTGCAAAGCGGTTCACCGGCCGCGCAGAGGACTGTCCGTCCGGCTGACTGGTTTGAGCTCAACACATCGACTAGACCAGCGCTGGACTGCACAGGCTCGCTCCGGGTGGTCAGGAAGACTAACACGGTGGCTGACAGGTAAGCCACAGCGATGCTGAAGGCAAATAGCCACCAGAAGACGCCTAAAACTCGGCCGGCGGTGCTCTTTGGAGTGCGCGGATAGCCGACCATCAGTAGGGCGGCCGTAGAGAACGCCAGTGCGTGGAAGGCGCCAATCGGCTTGTCGCCGCCGCCTCGGCTCAACCGTCTGGCGCGGGGCGAGCGCATGCCTATCGGGTGGACCGCCTCCAAGATCGTCAGAATCGAAATCGTCAGCAGCAGGCACAGCAGCAGCATTGACCAAACCGACGAGTGGAACAGCGTCAAAAAGTACAGGCCGTCGCGATTGACACCAGCTGTCACGCTGGCCGACTCTGTTCGACGCCAGACCAGACAAGCGTCCAGAGTGGCCATGGGTTGGGACACGGCGGCTGCTAGGCCGGCCATGAGTTTTAAGACCGCCGGCGTCGCTGAGGTGACCGCTAGTCTTTGATTGGCCACGGCTCGTTGCAGAGAATCGGGATCGGCCTCCAGCAGCCGGCGTCCAGCGGGATCAACGCGAATGGAGCCGCCGTCGGCCACCAGGCGGGTCAGATCGTCCAGCAGGCTGCGCTGGCCCGCGGGAACGGCTGGCTCGACTAACGGCTGGCTGATATTCACAGCGCAGGTTGTCATGACAACCAGCTGAAGAAGCGACAGCAGCAGCAGTGTCAGATGGAGATAGATATTTACCAGCGACATTTAGTAGCACCTAAGTAGGCAGAGTCGGTCGACAACAGAAACTGTACGGGAGCTGTCACCTGAAAAACGTCGTGAATTTCACTCAGTTTGATTGGCAATCTCAAAGCATGCGCGCGCTTTATGTAGCCGTGCAGTCTTATCGATCTGCATTGGCAACAGTGTGTTTCAGCCAGGCAGAAGCCAGTGCTGACTTTTTAGTTGCAACTTTCTCTGCCTTTTTGCGCTTATCGGTGACAGCGAGAGAAGGGTACCCGTTGTCACAGCGGTATTGTATTGCAATCTTTTGTTGCTATCAGTTTTATAATGCTCTGGATCTTCTAAGCTTGGCCTCTTGGGATATCTAGCAGTAGGACTCATTTCTTGGCGTGTTCTGCTTTTTGTATCTTTTGATTCGCCGGTCTGCTTTGACTTTTAATTTTCTTAAACTTCGTTTAAAAAAGTCAACGATCAATTGAAAAACTGTTTTATTTTTTAATACACAACTATCCTTTGCAGACAAAAATAACAGGATATTGTAAATCGGATTTTATTGCAAAGCACGGAACACAAAAGATTACGATCGCGTACAATGGGCTGAAACGACAAGCTTGATTGATTCAACTGAAGAGAATGAAAACTCAGGCAAAAAATCCAATTATAAATACGCACAAATGATAGAATGGAAAGAGCAGCAGGGTTTACTGCAGAAAAGCATCTGTAAACAGTCATTTTTTGTACAATATTCAATAATTATTTATCTCGCTACTTAAAGTAGCGCACTTTGATCGGATTTCTATTCATTGGTTAATTTTTGTCAAGATTTTCTATTGCGCTTGCCAAAATGTACTTTCACTGATAAACGCGACTTAAGGAGCCACTCTGATGGTTATCTATAGCCGCTTTTACTGCCTTTACTAGCGAAATTATCTAACTGTTTTCTTTATTCTCTACTTACAGTAGATGTTAGCAGATATACCCGTAAAGTTGTTGATTTAATAAAAACACATTAAATAATGCTGGTGGCCTGACAGCCATTGCCGTCAACCGGGGCGATGTCGGCGCCATTCGCCTGCGGCCACTGGGGGAGCAGCAGCGGTGCGCCGCCGCCCTGTCTGTATGCGGCAGCCGGCTGTCGACCTAGCGGGAAGTCGGCAGCGACGGGGATGACAGGAGGTCCGCGGATTGTCGAATAGCCGCCCCCGCCGTTGCAGCCGACTGTCACGCCAAAATTAGCCAATTTTTCGTTGCCATGGTTACCAAGTGTGAGGTAGGATGTGTCTGTAACAACAGTATACGGTTAACAAGTTAGACGCGCAACTTGGCACAATGGATGCAACGATCACTAGAAAAAAACAAGAAAAAGGACACCTCGTTTCTTAGAAATGAGCTTATTGGCATGATAATGTTTGATTGGACTGGGACGGGACCAAAATTCCCGGATTATCGGATCTTCGGCATCGAATCGTTATCAAAAAGATCACTATCGTGACGTAATCTCTTGACATTTGTCTAGACCACAGATACTAGAGTAACTCGAAGGGCCACTCAGGCATATCTACTTAGTAAAACGGCTTTCTACTTTCAGTTCAGTAGCAAAGAGGAATACATCAACTATTTTATAAGAATAAAGGCAGCTGAAATGACTTTGATAAGTTTAGAAGCTTAGACGTAAACAACTTGCTAATTGGTTCAGCCATAGTGTACACTAGCCAGTCCACTGAAATGTGCTCATGTACGAGTGCTCGTACATGGCCGCTTTAGGCTGGAATTCCGAGAAAGGCAATAAAAATTTGGGCGGGGCGGGGGGTAGTGTGAAAAGGCTGGGTTGGAGGGTTTAAGCTGGGGGGGGGGTATGAGAGAGCCAATAAATGAGCCTCGGCTTTAAAAATACGTTTAAATTCTTCTTAAATTCTACTGAACTGACAGTAGTTTACACGCAACTAATGTAGCGTCAGTTGTCCCTCAAACTGAATGATAACAAACGCAGACAAACCTGTGAACGCGTAGGACTTGGAGCCCTCGGGTGAGAGTCGATGAGCGAACTGCTGCTGCTGCGGCGACCGCATGCAGTGCAGCTGAGTGCCCGTGAATTCGCCGCAGTCGTCCTGCGCCGGCGATGCCGCCGCCAACGCGCCCGACGCCGCCTCTTGCGCTGTCGAAGTTGCCACGGGCTTGCCTCGGTCTGTACAAGCAAACAAAGTTAGTTTTTTTCAGTCGGTTGGTTGGCAAACAAACTGTAAAACCGACTGCCATGCTGCTAACGGAGTGAATGAATTGTTAGCCGCGGGCTTCGATAAGATTTGGCTTGACAAGAATTTCATTGCGACTTTTTTCCTAACACTTTAAAGCAAAGTTTGGCGAGCAAATATCTCAGATAAGTACGCTCTCTCCATCTTGATTAGTCTGCATTTGCCTTCTCCACGGTTTTCGTCTGTCACGAGCTAATTTTATCGGTCGAGCAGCTCGGGAAAAAATACAGTCTGTTGACATTTGCTTTAAAAAATCCTTAGGAATCCCAGCTCAAGGTACTGAGAGTTCCCAGCTTGAAGTACTGAGTGAGTTCCCAGCTTGAAGTACTGAGTGAGTTCCTAGGTTGAAGTACTGAGTGAGTTCCCAGATTGAAGTACTGAGTGAGTTCCCAGCTTGAAGTACTGAGAGAGTTCCCAGATTGAAGTACTGAGTGAGTTCCCAGATTGAAGTACTGAGTGAGTTCCCAGATTGAAGTACTGAGTGAGTTCCCAGATTGAAGTACTGAGTGAGTTCCCAGGTTGAAGTACTGAGTGAGTCCCCAGATTCAAGTACTGAGTGAGTCCCCAGATTGAAGTACTGAGTGAGTCCCCAGATTGAAGTACTGAGTGAGTTCCCAGATTGAAGTACTGAGTGAGTTCCCAGATTGAAGTACTGAGTGAGTCCCCAGATTGAAGTACTGAGTGAGTCCCCAGATTGAAGTACTGAGTGAGTCCCCAGATTGAAGTACTGAGTGAGTTCCCAGATTGAAGTACTGAGTGAGTTCCCAGATTGAAGTACTGAGTGAGTTCCCAGATTGAAGTACTGAGTGAGTTCCCAGATTGAAATACTGAGTGAGTTCCCAGATTGAAGTACTGAGTGAGTTCCCAGATTGAAGTACTGAGTGAGTTCCCAGATTGAAGTACTGAGTGAGTTCCCAGATTGAAGTACTGAGTGAGTTCCCAGATTGAAGTACTGAGTGAGTTCCCAGATTGAAGTACTGAGTGAGTTCCCAGATTGAAGTACTGAGTGAGTTCCCAGATTGAAGTACTGAGTGAGTCCCCAGATTGAAGTACTGAGTGAGTTCCCAGCTTGAAGCACTGAGTGAGTTCCCAGGTTGAAGTACTGAGTGAGTTCCCAGATTGAAGCACTGAGTGAGTTCCCAGGTTGAAGTACTGAAAGCTCCCAGCTGTCATGAACTTATCGCACTGTGTCTTACGGTAGTCGCCACCTTGTCGACCACCGTGACGGCCTCGCCGCCGAGCCAAACAGTAAAACACAAGCGCGGTGCCAAGCAGAAACAGCAACAGTAGCAGGGCGACACTCCCGAGCCAGGTGGCCGTCGAGGCCTTCAACAGGCCGCTGCCATCGCCACCGGAGCCGCCGGTGCGCACCCGCATAGACTCAGTGTAGACAGCCGAGGCGGAGCCAGTGAGCATGACGACTCGAATTTCGTATTTCACCCCGCGGCTCAAGTTGTCAATTAGCAGCCATCGTCGGCGGACCTCGCGCTGAGTTTCTCGCCACGTTTCGTCCAAGGGCCGGTCGGCATCGCCGAGCTGGCGGTACTGGACGTAGAAGGCCCGCATTCGGGCTGGTGGCAGGACTACAGACACGTTCAGGGCTTCGTTTCCTACAGGAACCGCTGAGGCCGCTGACGCTGCTGCTACCGGCGCAGAGTTTGGCGGCGCGGTGCGCGCATCCAGGAACGTTGCCTCGCCGTCTCCAGTGGCTGTTCGAGCCCGAATGTACACCCGGTAGTTGGTGTTCGGCGACAGGCCTGTGAGGGCGCCACGCAGCTGCGAGGGGTCATTGATGACTGGCGCGGCGACCAGCGGACCCATTGGCAGGCCGGTAACTTCTCTGTACGATAGTTGATAGCCTACAACTTTGCCGTTCGGTTCACGCGGTGGCAGCCAGTCGAATTCCAGGTGACTGGCGCCGGTGAGTGACAGGACAAACTCGCCCACCTGGCCAGGAGTGCCCTCCGGAGTGCGAAAATCCAAAGATTGGCTGGGCGGGCCGGCGTAGCGCAGGTTCAGGAGATGCAACCAGGCTCGAATGTTGGAGAAGCCCGGCAGTCCAACGAGTCGGCCCGTAAACTGCACCGGTTGCGTCGCGGCAGAGGTGGCCGCCGAAGCTTCGGGAGTCGTAGCTCCCTCGGCGGCTGGCTGTCGGTAAATGAAATCTTGAAACCGCGTCTGGCCGAGACAGCCGTTGCCGTCAGTCGGAGTGACGTTGAGCTGCGCCACCGCGCACCAGACTGCGCGGAAGCCGCGATAGAAGCCGCGAACCCGCGAATCTGCCGCCGGATTGCGATCCAGGCTCCAGGCAAACTCGACGACGCTCCAGGATCTTGGGTCTATCGAAGCTATGTGGAAGTGGCTGGGCGCCACCGTTGGTGGCATCTCTCCGGAGCGTCCTGTGGCTTCTGGAGGCGTGTCTGAAGTTGCCTCTCCGAACGCGTTTGCGGCGCGAATCTGCGCCCGATACATTCGGTAGGTTTCTACCGGCTTGATCGCGCCGCTCCAGACAAGCTCGGTCAGTTCAAGCCTCGACTTTTTCGTATCGGAGACTACGGTTTCGTTCACTTGGTTGCTAGGTGTCTCGCTACAGTCAAGGCATGAAATTCTGAGTAAGTATCTCAGCCCGTCGCCACCGTACTCTAAGGGCGTCAGAGGCTCCCAGATAATGGCTAAGCCTCCAGGTGCGCTGCCAGGCTCAACTCGCAAGCCACCCGGATGTCGTGCCGGTCTGGTTGGCGCCAACCGGCAGGCTGAGCCAGCTCGAGCCGCATCAGACGCTGCCCCAGGACCCACGGCGTTGATGCCTCGCACGCGAAATTGATAATCAAGCCCTGGGCGCAACTGCACTGTAGCGGACGTTTCGTCGCCGGCAACTGGGTTGTTAAGCACCTCGGCTGGTTGCCAGTCACCTATGCTAGAATACTGCGTTTTGAACTCGACTGAGTACCGCTGAATCGGCGAGTTATTGTCAGGCGCCGGTGGCCAGGTGAGATGCGCACTCGGTGTTGCTGCACCAATCGCCGAGCAGTCAATCTGCAGAGGTGCCGGTGGAGCTCCCGGCCGACCCTGAACGACTAGTCGCGTGCTGCGATTGTCTGAGTCGAGACCATTTGCCGCTACACAGGTGTACACACCCGAATCTGCGGGACTTGTCGATGCGATCCTCAGTTCGCTGCTGCCAGATTCTGAAGTAACCGACGTCTCTACCGGGCGACCGTCGAGCTTCCACGCCACGGTGAGTCGGTGCCGCTCTGCCGGATCCGTGTCGGCCCGGCAGTCCAGGCGAACTGGTGCGCCTTCGACAACTCTCAGGTGCTCGGGCGGCGGTGCGCTGATTCGGGTGGCCATTCGCACAGTCAGCTGACCAACTGCAGAGACGGCACCGAATCGATTGCTGGCGCGACACCGGTAAGTGCCGGAGTCGCGCATCTCTAGGCTGCGAATCAGCATGTCGCCATTGTCTTGAACTTCCAACCGGCCGCCTTCCATGGACCCGGCGTCGTCCAGCGATCTGTCGTCCAGCATCCAAGTCACGGTCGGCTTCGGCGCCGCAAACGTTCGACACGGGATGCGCAGATCGGCGCCAGCCGAAGCCAGCAGACGTCCTGGCGGCCGGGTGATCACCGGCGGCTCCCAAACCACGCGGAGGTAGGCGTTGGCGAACACGTAGCCGTGCCTGTTGCTGCTGTTGCACTGCACCACCAGTGAGTCGTCGCGGCTCAGGTTGACAAACAGAAGTCGCTGGCCGATTCTGGTGGCTCGGCCGTCCAAGTCAGAGGGCTGGCCATTCACAAACCATCGAGGCAGGCCCTCAGAGGCTGATGTCCGGCAAGCAAACGAGTGAGAGTCGCCTTCTGCCACTGCCGCGTTGGCCGGCGCTTCAAGCCAGCGCGGCGGACTGACCACCGACACTTCAAATTTGCCGCTGCTGTTGCCAGACTTTGCTGAACTCGACCAACCGTCGCCAACCTCGCCAGTGCACCGGTAGCCGCCAGCGTGTTTGTCCGCCCTGGTGCCCAGCAACTGAAGTCGCGTGTTCGACTCCAGTAGTCGAAATAGAGGAGCCGATGATGGCAAAGAAGTGCGCATCTCAAGGGCGCTGCCGTCAGCTCGAGTCCAGCTGATGTTGGGCGTCGGCAGGCCGGCAAAGAAGCAGAACAGGTCCGCGACGGTCTCGTTGGTCAGCAGCACTGGCCGGGGCTCGCTCTGGGCCATCAGGACTGCTGGGCGGCGCCGAGTCTGACGGCCTTCATCTGGTCGAACCAGCAGCCGGTAGGACGCGCCCTCAACCGTGCGTCGTACGACGTCATTTCTGGCGCCGCACTGGTAGCGCGCGTTGCCATCGCTGGGTAGAAGGTTGGCGAACAGCAGCGAACCGTCCGTCGGATCGATGGCCACCCGGTTCGAGACCGGCGGCGTGCTCATTCGGCCGGCCGCGCCGTCGTCGATTCGATGCCACATGACCGTTGCGGGCGGCAGGGAGGCCGGCGGTTGGCAGGGCAGGCGGAGACTCTCGCCCTCGAGTCGCTCCATCAGCGTTGCCGTTCGGGGCACACGAGGAAACGATTCTAAGGTGGCCAGCCGCAGCGAAGTCTTGTGTGTGACGGCGGTGCCGAGGCTGTTGGAGGCGAAGCACTGATAGTCGCCCTCGTCGGCTGTTGACGGCGAAGCCAGGCTCAGCGGAGCTCCCTTGTTGGTTCTGTCCGCCTTCGCCGTTGTCACGTTCCAATTGAGACGCCGTTTCGCCGCCACCAGTAGGTCAAAAGTTCGAGTCCCGGAGCGACCGCGACGCAATCTAGACGCAGCGGCTCGCCGGGAGCGGCCACCACCTGCATCGGGGGGTGCTTGGTGATGACGGGCGGCAGCTGGACTGGTGGCGACTCCGCCAGAGTCTCCAGCGCGTTTGCTGCCGAAAAAAGGAATATAAGATTTCTTGTACTGACGCAGCCTACTTAAAGGGCAACAAAGACCCAACTTCGATACTCACCGATTCGCATCGCGTCCGACAGGTGAAGCAGCAACGCCAGCAGCGCAGCGGCTGCCCCAGCTGCCATTTAATTGCGCTGGTCTTCTCAAAATGCCTGGCCAAGCCTGCAACAGGTGAATTCGTATCTATAGGCTGCGGAATGGCATTCTTCATGGGCGGGCAAAACAGCTTCCAGCCATTTCCAGTGAGCCCGTGTTTCTCGCGTTTTGACAGGGAGGGGGGCGATCTTGACGGCAAACCACTCGGTGCTAAGCTCAGGAATGCTGTCCGTCAGCCTCCCTCCCCGGGAGTAAAGGCGTCTGGATAATCGATGTCATGGAGGCCTATGGCTAGAAGTCTGGGTTAGCGACTCTTTTCCACAACTCCACCAGTTTCAGACAACTGAAACTACTCGTATTAAGGTAAGGCCAAGGAATGAAAATATTTTATCGATCGACGTCTAGTTCGAGTTTGATGTCTAGCAACTTTGACTACAGTTGTGACTTAACTCTGTGGCTTCTGGGCCTCCTTGTTGATGTGAACAATTAGCAAATTGCCCAACAAATCCTCCCACTGCAGGCAGTTTCCATCTCTGCTTCCATACAGATTAGGGGGGGGGGGTTGTGCTCAACACGCTCTGTCTATCACACCTTCAGCCAATTAGACTCCACCTGCCTCTCAGCTGGGGAAGGGGAATAGGTTAAGGCGTAGTTGGGAATTCTGAAGCCGGAGGGCAAGCCCTGGGTCTCGGTTCTTCCACTCCTAAACTCTCACCTATGGGCCTTGTCGCATTCCGTGACATTTGGGTCTGAAGGTGCGGGGTGGCGGCAGCCGACACCTGGCCTCCACTTTCACTTCTTCACTTTCTCTCCCACTTTTTGCCAAGGCGGGAAAAGTTGCAATAAGCCTTCTTCTTGCTTGGTTTGAGCATTGGAGGCTGGCTGCCTACCGATGAAGCAACAATGATGTTTGGGAGAGTGCAGAGCTTGGTTGGAGAGTTGGACAAGGAATTATCGGTACGAACTGTGTCCCTCCCTCCGCCTCCAACACTTCGTTCTGCCAAATAAGTCGTGCACCTGTCTGCCCGTCACAAATTTGCTCAAAAGCCTCTATGAAGAGGGCGATAGATTCTGACTTGGCTTAGAACTTTTAGGTTGGGCCAAGTTCTTCCTCATGATTTCTATAAATGACATTTTACGTGACAAATCTTGAAAATCTGCAAGTCTAAATACTGCAATTTTAAAGTGCTTTTGCTGCATAAAAAATTTAGAGTGCCATCCAAATATCCCTCTACCTGCATTGCTTATTTACATGTCCTTTTTGCCCACATTTTAACTTAAAATTTTGTAGAAAGCTGAAAGAATCGTGGAAGAAGAGGACAGCTGGGGGATGGGGCTGTGCACCCCGTGTCAGGAGTCAACGGAATGGACAGAATTGCCTCAACGCTGGTGTATGGTGTGAATGTTATCGTCTGCACTAAGTGGCCACTTATAATGATTAAAAGGCAGTCAATTCCTTTCTTTTAAGCAGAGGAAATAGACTGCGGGAGCCAATACTAGAGCTGAAATGCGCGCTAAGCAGGAGCAAGGCCTGGCACAGATGTATTACCGACCGCGGATTAGGGTCAGCCTGGGCTGACTCAAGCATAAGGCTGCTGGATCTGATGAAGCTGCCCTCCGAGTTCGGTAAAGAGAGCAAGGCTGAGGGGTTTGGCTGGGTGAGCATAGCGCGGGTAACTTGGAAATCCGATGCTAACAGGTGCCCCACAAAAAAACTATTCGATCTCACTGCATGTGCAGAGGCGCAGGTATAGTCTCAGTCTTCTCACCCGCCTCACCTGCATATACGCATGACTCAGCCTTGTGTAAGTGTATGGCTAGCGTTTTTTTCCACGAGAAAATCTTCTCTTTTCCTCTCTGTGGCCAACAAGTTTTTTGGGATAGCGGACAGAAACACGAGCAAATTAGGATGGGAGGACTGGCTGCCCTCGGCTGAGAAGGCTTTTGAGTTGGCCTGCGCCTAAAGGACTGACAGACAAGCCCGTCAGTTCTGAGATGGATTGGCCAGGCTAAATAATGAGCTTTGGTAGCTCAGGTAGCCTCTGATTTTCGTTCGTGTTTGTTTGTCTGTGTGTAGTACAAAAATGCATTGAACAGACGTGGGGGAATCAGACAAAAGATGGGAAGGACAGGTTGCTAAGGAAAACGATGATGCTACTAATGAAAGATCCAACCTAAAAAAAACCGGTTCAATTCAAGTAAAATGTAGTTTCAAGTAAAAAAGACACCGATATTAACTCTCTTTCTAAGAACATCAAGGTTAGTTCATGCGCAACTGTGGATATGATGCTTATACACCCCATTTTCTTAGAATGCTCTAGAGAACGCATAGCGTTGAATGCGGTTCGGCCATAGACAAATACAAGCTCCTTAACGGCCTCCAATGCGCTGAATGCGGTTTGGCCATAGACAAATACAAGCTCCTTAACGGCCTCCAGTTCATGTCTAAGAAACAGAATGAACCGAATTTCAAGCATAGACCCAGCGTGTGACTGCATCAGCTCAAATAGGAAAATGTGGTGAAAATTAAAGGAAACAAAACAAATTAGAATTCGACTTCAATTAATAATTTGTTCATCGAATCGTATCCGGCCTGTGACGTCATTCTTTTAGTTTCGAGCCGGGTTTAATTTCCGATTCTAAAAGACTCGGGCAGCTCGTGCTCAAAAAGATGTCTTAAGCGCCGGAGCGCTCGTCCGCTACGATCAGGAAGGGAGATTTCCCTCAGCGAGCGAGAAACCAATGATTGCGTAACAGCCTGCGGAAACGACGGACTCAAGAACTGCCGCTGATCATCGATTCGGGTGATGAAGGTTGGAAATCCCGAATCATTGATCCCGTGCAGCTTCGTCTCTCAGCACTAGAAAATTCTCCATTTTTCTAGAAACGATTCTGCTCACTCATGAAGTTGAACCATCGGAACGATTTTGTTATCTTCCAGTCAGCTGTGAACATGGTTTATAACAATTGGGCTTTTTTTAGAACCAGACAACTGCTTTCACAATCACGCTTTCCGAAAATGCATGCGCGTTTCCTATCGTTCAGTCTCATTGTTTAGCTATGATTGCAGTAATTATGGAACTCCTTTGCTTCCTTCCTCCGCTCCCAGACAGCAACAGCACTAAAGAGAAAGGTAAACTAACTAACATTTTTTATTAATAATTTTTCGTCAGGCAAAGTTGGGAGAATGAAAGGCAAAATTATTCCCAGATATTCGTCGTCCGTGGAGCAGACGGAAGGGGGAGAGAGTATTGGATGATTGTTAATTTTTCATTGCAACCTCACTGAGGGGACTGGGCTGTCAATCTCCAGGTTCACGAGGCCTGCCGGGCCAGTGAGTAGATTGACATCTTTCACCTGCAAAGCCAGGTGCGTACTGTAAGATGCAAATCTGCTCCTGTCTGCTCATTAGTGTCATTGATCATTGCCTTTGACTGCTTATCAGTTTGCCTGTGTATCCCTGTCTGCTCCTGTCTGCTCCTGTCTCTCCTGTCTGCTCCTGTCTGCTCCTGTCTGCTTCTGTCTGCTTCTGTCTGCTTCTGTCTGCTCCTGTCTCTCCTGTCTGCTCATTAGTGTCATTGATCATTGCCTTTGACTGCTTATCAGTTTGCCTGTGTATCCCTGTCTGCTCCTGTCTGCTCCTGTCTGCTCCTGTCTGCTCCTGTCTGCTCCTGTCTCTCCTGTCTGCTCCTGTCTGCTTCTGTCTGCTCCTGTCTGCTCCTGTCTGCTCTTGTCTGTCCATGCCTGCCTGTCTGTCTGTCTGTCTGTCTGTCTGTCTGTCTGTCTGTCTTTGCGTACTAAAAGTCGGTCAAATTGCTATCATTTGATATTTTATTTGCAAGAAAATTGACAGCTAGACTCAAAAGTCATTTTTTGCTCAACATATCGGCAGTATATTGGTTAGCTCGGCTTGAAAATTCACTAAAAGCAGTTAAAATCCAATTTCCTATAAGACTGTAAGACTATAACACTCGGGTAAGCAACCCTCTAATCTCCCCGACTCTCCGTACAAGAACAAATTGCACTATATAAAGCAAGTCATCAGTGTTCGTCTTATCCAGCATCAACTTTTTAATCTGATTTTGATCGCATCTCCCTGCCTTAGACAGATTAGTCAGACAGGGCTGCGGAGATTGCCGCTTGCCAACGGTAAGTGCTGGCTCGTTTGAGGGGAGGACACACACACACACAAGGCTCAGTGAGTCTGTGAGCAGCAAAATTATGATGCTTAGTTGCATCACAAAAGTGCAGTGCAACAACCATTATATTCCAACGGAGAGGCCCGGCGATATTCGGACAGCGGGTGGCTGATTTTTAAAAGAAATTTTACGGCAAAAATTGCTACCAAACAGGGGCTGTAAATTTGGATTTTCCTTTTCTCCGGGTCTGACTGAAGACAATCTGCCAGCTGCATCAGGTGCACTGCCGAGCGCCTCCACACTCGGCTCTTTTTGATGCATGGGACTGCCTGCTGCTGAGGAAATGCTTTGAGTTGGGGAAATCAGGTAGACTGTTGCTGGCCGCTGAGAGCTCAAAGAAGGCAGGGGCACCATTTCCTGTACCTGGATGATAAATGGATAGATAGATAGATAGATAGATAGATAGATAGATAGATAGATAGATAGATAGATAGATAGATAGATAGATAGATAGATAGATAGATAGATAGATAGATAGATAGATAGATAGATAGATAGATAGATAGATAGATAGATAGATAGATAGATAGATAGATAGATAGATAGATAGATAGATAGATAGATAGATAGAGATAGATAGATAGATAGATAGATAGATAGATAGATAGATAGATAGATAGATAGATAGATAGATAGATAGATAGATAGATAGATAGATAGATAGATAGATAGATAGATAGATAGATAGATAGATAGATAGATAGATAGATAGATAGATAGATAGATAGATAGATAGATAGATAGATAGATAGATAGATAGATAGATAGATAGATAGATAGATAGATAGATAGATAGATAGATAGATAGATAGATAGATAGATAGATAGATAGACACATTGATATTCCAGGCTGAGCAATAAACATGATATCCCAACCATACTAATAATATGCAAATATGCCACTCACTGCTCAGCTTAGAGAGGGTGGAGCTCAGCCAGATGACGAAGAGAAGCTGGGTAGGCCAGGCAAAATGGCTTGACAAACGGAGCCCCCCACCCCAGATTTATATTGCCCTCCGGCGTCAAATTCCCGAGTTCACTGCTCCCCGCTTATTGCATTTCCCCAATTTCAGTCCCTAAGCACAGGCTGCAGGACTCAGCTAAACTGCCTGCTTGCTCAAATCTTGGCTCAAATTCTTGGCTCAAACTGTTTGCTCTCGCAGTTCAAAGAGCCCGCTTAGTAGGTATACAGTTAGCTAGTTGAAAAGGTACACAAAGCAGGCAGGTAACTGTCTCGGTTGATTTGAAAGAGCTGCCCTGTCCACCTCCCAAATCTGAATTGCCGAATTCTTCTGAGTAAATGGAGTCATTCAGCGATGCAAGTCAAGAATGATCCCCGTCTCAATCTAGTTTGTCCGCAGTCTGTTTCTGCAGCTGATCCGATTTACTGCTGATGAGCATCGGCTGGTCTCTCTAGCTTTGAAGAGTTGCGCAAGCGAGCGAGCCATAGCCGCACGAGAATGACGCAATCGGTGTGCAATTGATTTATAACATCTTGGCCCATCGATCTGTCTGGGAATTTGGGCAACTACTTGAGGAAGGACGCTTGCCAAGGCGGAAGCCATCTAGTGTAGGTAAGCTGGGCGACAAAGCGCTAAATAGGAATGGATTTTGCCCAGCAACGCGGCTTACACCTGTGTTTATACCACGCCGGGTGACAAATGAAAATCGAAATCTGGAAAGCTTCAGACAGGAGTTGCATCACAACCCTTAGGAAGCTGCGGACGATGGAGAAGAGTGTAGAAGAGGAGAGGAAAAGCATTTGAGATCCTAATTAAGCTTGAGAGACAAGAGGACGGCTTCATCCAGGAGGGCTCGGAAACAGTCCGAGCGACCATCTGACAGCAAGCTAGTGTGCTCAAAGTGTAGCTCAATTCCCTGTGAGCAAATTAAGTTGAGGTTTGGGTACTCTTGTCTCCTCCCACCGCGTGTCTCTCTTCTCTCTCTTGTCCCCGTCTCCTTCCTGCAGGCGGTTTTACAAGCGCTAACCCGACCGATGGAGCTCTCACAGAATTTCTGAGGATAATTCGACCTGTCAATCGATCGTGTGCATTCGAATTCGCGGCTAACATGAGGGGGGGACTGTGGAGTTGGGAAGGGGGTGCTTCGAGGTTGCGCAGCTGCAGCTGCAGCGATCGCGGCTTTCATGTCGGCAGTATCTGGGCAGGATTGGGGTGGCAACTCCTGGTCTGGGAGTTTGGTCATGACAGGATTCTGTGCTGACAGAAAAACAGCACTCAGCTATTTGGGAAACTGTGTTCCGTAGAAAAAAAAACTTTTTAGCATGGGAGAAAGAAATTAGGGAGCTCACTTAGTTGGGATTGATTCATCTCATGTGCTCTCTGTGCTCTCTCAAATTTAACCGTGCGATGGGTGAATGACTCTCAGAGCAAGTGGCTGGGCTATCTGAAGACCCAGTGAATGACAGAAAGTGTTATGGTGGTGAGCTGAAGGATCAGAGAGGTAGCGGTGACCTACTGAAGGATCAGAGAGGGTAGCGGTGACCTACTGAAGGATCAGAGAGGGTAGCGGTGACCTACTGAAGGATCAGAGAGGTAGCGGTGACCTACCTGAAGGATCAGAGAGGTAGCGGTGACCTACCTGAAGGATCAGAGAGGGTAGCGGTGACCTACAGAAGAATCAGAGAGGGTAGCGGTGACTTGAAGGATCAGAGAGGGTTGTGATGACCTACTGAAGGATCAGAGAGGGTAGCGGTGACCTACTGAAGGATCAGAGAGGTAGCGGTGATTTGAAGGATAAGAGGGTAGCGGTGATTTGAAGGATAAGAGGGTAGCGGTGACCTACCTGAAGGATCAGAGAGAGCAGCGGTGACCTACTGAAGGATCTGAGGGTAGCGGTGACTACCTGAAGGATCAGAGAGAGCGGTGACCTACTGAAGGATCTGAGGGTAGCGGTGACCTACCTGAATCCCGGGCATTCGGGCCACCCCGGCAACGAGCTGGCCGATCGCCTGGCCAAGGCTGGCTCGACCGGTTCTTTTACTGGTCCCCTGCCCGTGGCCCACCCCCATCGCCGTTGTCACCACTCGGATCAACCAGTGGGTGGCTTCTAAGCACAGGGAGAGGTGGGCTAACGCCCCGACTGCCGGCAATCCCGCGCGGCTGTCCCTGTCCCTCCTCCGCCCTACGCAGGGCCCTGCTTGGACTCAACCGCAGGGACATCAGGGCGGTTACCATGGCCCTCTCGGGTCATGGCTGCTTTGCCAGGCATCGTTACCTCCAGGGAAAATCCGCAGTGAGGAATGCCCTTTCTGCCTCTCCGGGTGTCGAGAATGCGGAGCACTTCATCTGTGAATGCCCGCTTTACTCAGGACAGGCTCACCTACCTCGGCCAAACCCGGACCTCTCGACGTTTTCAGGCCGAGAATCTCTGCCAGCTCGTCCGCTACCTAAGGGCTACCGGGCGAAGCGACAATCCAC
>NIVC01001003.1:0-80000 GCA_002269645.1 Macrostomum lignano
CGTTGAGGCAATTCTGTCCATTCGTTGACTCCTGACACGGGGGTGCACAGCCCCCATCCCCCCAGCTGTCCTCTTCTTCCACGATTCTTTCAGCTTTCTACAAAATTTTAAGTTAAAATGTGGGCAAAAAGGACATGTAAATAAGCAATGCAGGTAGAGGGATATTTGGATGGCACTCTAAATTTTTTATGCAGCAAAAGCACTTTAAAATTGCAGTATTTAGACTTGCGCAGATTTTCAAGATTTGTCACGTAAAATGTCATTTATAGAAATCATGAGGAAGAACTTGGCCCAACCTAAAAGTTCTAAGCCAAGTCAGAATCTATCGCCCTCTTCATAGAGGCTTTTGAGCAAATTTGTGACGGGCAGACAGGTGCACGACTTATTTGGCAGAACGAAGTGTTGGAGGCGGAGGGAGGGACACAGTTCGTACCGATAATTCCTTGTCCAACTCTCCAACCAAGCTCTGCACTCTCCCAAGCATCATTGTCGCTTCATCGGTAGGCAGCCAGCCTCCAATGCTCAAACCAAGCAAGAAGAAGGCTTATTGCAACTTTTCCCGCCTTGGCAAAGAGAGTGGGAGAGAAAGTGAAGAAGTGAAAGTGGAGGCCAGGTGTCGGCTGCCGCCACCCCGCACCTTCAGACCCAAATGTCACGGAATGCGACAAGGCCCATAGGTGAGAGTTTAGGAGTGGAAGAACCGAGACCCAGGGCTTGCCCTCCGGCTTCAGAATTCCCAACTACGCCTTAACCTATTCCCCTTCCCCAGCTGAGAGGCAGGTGGAGTCTAATTGGCTGAAGGTGTGATAGACAGAGCGTGTTGAGCACAACCCCCCCCCTAATCTGTATGGAAGCAGAGATGGAAACTGCCTGCAGTGGGAGGATTTGTTGGGCAATTTGCTAATTGTTCACATCAACAAGGAGGCCAGAAGCCACAGAGTTAAGTCACAACTGTAGTCAAAGTTGCTAGACATCAAACTCGAACTAGACGTCGATCGATAAAATATTTTCATTCCTTGGCCTTACCTTAATACGAGTAGTTTCAGTTGTCTGAAACTGGTGGAGTTGTGGAAAAGAGTCGCTAACCCAGACTTCTAGCCATAGGCCTCCATGACATCGATTATCCAGACGCCTTTACTCCCGGGAGGGAGGCTGACGGACAGCATTCCTGAGCTTAGCACCGAGTGGTTTGCCGTCAAGATCGCCCCCCCCCTCCCTGTCAAAACGCGAGAAACACGGGCTCACTGGAAATGGCTGGAAGCTGTTTTGCCCGCCCATGAAGAATGCCATTCCGCAGCCTATAGATACGAATTCACCTGTTGCAGGCTTGGCCAGGCATTTTGAGAAGACCAGCGCAATTAAATGGCAGCTGGGGCAGCCGCTGCGCTGCTGGCGTTGCTGCTTCACCTGTCGGACGCGATGCGAATCGGTGAGTAATCGAAGTTGGGTCTTTGTTGCCCTTTAAGTAGGCTGCGTCAGTACAAGAAATCTTATATTCCTTTTTTCGGCAGCAAACGCGCTGGAGACTCTGGCGGAGTCGCCACCAGTCCAGCTGCCGCCCGTCATCACCAAGCACCCCCCGATGCAGGTGGTGGCCGCTCCCGGCGAGCCGCTGCGTCTAGATTGCGTCGCGGTCGCTCCGGGACTCGAATTTTTGACCTACTGGTGGCGGCGAAACGGCGTCTCAATTGGAAACGTGACAACGGCGAAGGCGGACAGAACCAACAAGGGAGCTCCGCTGAGCCTGGCTTCGCCGTCAACAGCCGACGAGGGCGACTATCAGTGCTTCGCCTCCAACAGCCTCGGCACCGCCGTCACACACAAGACTTCGCTGCGGCTGGCCACCTTAGAATCGTTTCCTCGTGTGCCCCGAACGGCAACGCTGATGGAGCGACTCGAGGGCGAGAGTCTCCGCCTGCCCTGCCAACCGCCGGCCTCCCTGCCGCCCGCAACGGTCATGTGGCATCGAATCGACGACGGCGCGGCCGGCCGAATGAGCACGCCGCCGGTCTCGAACCGGGTGGCCATCGATCCGACGGACGGTTCGCTGCTGTTCGCCAACCTTCTACCCAGCGATGGCAACGCGCGCTACCAGTGCGGCGCCAGAAATGACGTCGTACGACGCACGGTTGAGGGCGCGTCCTACCGGCTGCTGGTTCGACCAGATGAAGGCCGTCAGACTCGGCGCCGCCCAGCAGTCCTGATGGCCCAGAGCGAGCCCCGGCCAGTGCTGCTGACCAACGAGACCGTCGCGGACCTGTTCTGCTTCTTTGCCGGCCTGCCGACGCCCAACATCAGCTGGACTCGAGCTGACGGCAGCGCCCTTGAGATGCGCACTTCTTTGCCATCATCGGCTCCTCTATTTCGACTACTGGAGTCGAACACGCGACTTCAGTTGCTGGGCACCAGGGCGGACAAACACGCTGGCGGCTACCGGTGCACTGGCGAGGTTGGCGACGGTTGGTCGAGTTCAGCAAAGTCTGGCAACAGCAGCGGCAAATTTGAAGTGTCGGTGGTCAGTCCGCCGCGCTGGCTTGAAGCGCCGGCCAACGCGGCAGTGGCAGAAGGCGACTCTCACTCGTTTGCTTGCCGGACATCAGCCTCTGAGGGCCTGCCTCGATGGTTTGTGAATGGCCAGCCCTCTGACTTGGACGGCCGAGCCACCAGAATCGGCCAGCGACTTCTGTTTGTCAACCTGAGCCGCGACGACTCACTGGTGGTGCAGTGCAACAGCAGCAACAGGCACGGCTACGTGTTCGCCAACGCCTACCTCCGCGTGGTTTGGGAGCCGCCGGTGATCACCCGGCCGCCAGGACGTCTGCTGGCTTCGGCTGGCGCCGATCTGCGCATCCCGTGTCGAACGTTTGCGGCGCCGAAGCCGACCGTGACTTGGATGCTGGACGACAGATCGCTGGACGACGCCGGGTCCATGGAAGGCGGCCGGTTGGAAGTTCAAGACAATGGCGACATGCTGATTCGCAGCCTAGAGATGCGCGACTCCGGCACTTACCGGTGTCGCGCCAGCAATCGATTCGGTGCCGTCTCTGCAGTTGGTCAGCTGACTGTGCGAATGGCCACCCGAATCAGCGCACCGCCGCCCGAGCACCTGAGAGTTGTCGAAGGCGCACCAGTTCGCCTGGACTGCCGGGCCGACACGGATCCGGCAGAGCGGCACCGACTCACCGTGGCGTGGAAGCTCGACGGTCGCCCGGTAGAGACGTCGGTTACTTCAGAATCTGGCAGCAGCGAACTGAGGATCGCATCGACAAGTCCCGCAGATTCGGGTGTGTACACCTGTGTAGCGGCAAATGGTCTCGACTCAGACAATCGCAGCACGCGACTAGTCGTTCAGGGTCGGCCGGGAGCTCCACCGGCACCTCTGCAGATTGACTGCTCGGCGATTGGTGCAGCAACACCGAGTGCGCATCTCACCTGGCCACCGGCGCCTGACAATAACTCGCCGATTCAGCGGTACTCAGTCGAGTTCAAAACGCAGTATTCTAGCATAGGTGACTGGCAACCAGCCGAGGTGCTTAACAACCCAGTTGCCGGCGACGAAACGTCCGCTACAGTGCAGTTGCGCCCAGGGCTTGATTATCAATTTCGCGTGCGAGGCATCAACGCCGTGGGTCCTGGGGCAGCGTCTGATGCGGCTCGAGCTGGCTCAGCCTGCCGGTTGGCGCCAACCAGACCGGCACGACATCCGGGTGGCTTGCGAGTTGAGCCTGGCAGCGCACCTGGAGGCTTAGCCATTATCTGGGAGCCTCTGACGCCCTTAGAGTACGGTGGCGACGGGCTGAGATACTTACTCAGAATTTCATGCCTTGACTGTAGCGAGACACCTAGCAACCAAGTGAACGAAACCGTAGTCTCCGATACGAAAAAGTCGAGGCTTGAACTGACCGAGCTTGTCTGGAGCGGCGCGATCAAGCCGGTAGAAACCTACCGAATGTATCGGGCGCAGATTCGCGCCGCAAACGCGTTCGGAGAGGCAACTTCAGACACGCCTCCAGAAGCCACAGGACGCTCCGGAGAGATGCCACCAACGGTGGCGCCCAGCCACTTCCACATAGCTTCGATAGACCCAAGATCCTGGAGCGTCGTCGAGCTTGCCTGGAGCCTGGATCGCAATCCGGCGGCAGATTCGCGGGTTCGCGGCTTCTATCGCGGCTTCCGCGCAGTCTGGTGCGCGGTGGCGCAGCTCAACGTCACTCCGACTGACGGCAACGGCTGTCTCGGCCAGACGCGGTTTCAAGATTTCATTTACCGACAGCCAGCCGCCGAGGGAGCTACGACTCCCGAAGCTTCGGCGGCCACCTCTGCCGCGACGCAACCGGTGCAGTTTACGGGCCGACTCGTTGGACTGCCGGGCTTCTCCAACATTCGAGCCTGGTTGCATCTCCTGAACCTGCGCTACGCCGGCCCGCCCAGCCAATCTTTGGATTTTCGCACTCCGGAGGGCACTCCTGGCCAGGTGGGCGAGTTTGTCCTGTCACTCACCGGCGCCAGTCACCTGGAATTCGACTGGCTGCCACCGCGTGAACCGAACGGCAAAGTTGTAGGCTATCAACTATCGTACAGAGAGGTGACCGGCCTGCCAATGGGTCCGCTGGTCGCCGCGCCAGTCATCAATGACCCCTCGCAGCTGCGTGGCGCCCTCACAGGCCTGTCGCCGAACACCAACTACCGGGTGTACATTCGGGCTCGAACAGCCACTGGAGACGGCGAGGCAACGTTCCTGGATGCGCGCACCGCGCCGCCAAACTCTGCGCCGGTAGCAGCAGCGTCAGCGGCCTCAGCGGTTCCTGTAGGAAACGAAGCCCTGAACGTGTCTGTAGTCCTGCCACCAGCCCGAATGCGGGCCTTCTACGTCCAGTACCGCCAGCTCGGCGATGCCGACCGGCCCTTGGACGAAACGTGGCGAGAAACTCAGCGCGAGGTCCGCCGACGATGGCTGCTAATTGACAACTTGAGCCGCGGGGTGAAATACGAAATTCGAGTCGTCATGCTCACTGGCTCCGCCTCGGCTGTCTACACTGAGTCTATGCGGGTGCGCACCGGCGGCTCCGGTGGCGATGGCAGCGGCCTGTTGAAGGCCTCGACGGCCACCTGGCTCGGGAGTGTCGCCCTGCTACTGTTGCTGTTTCTGCTTGGCACCGCGCTTGTGTTTTACTGTTTGGCTCGGCGGCGAGGCCGTCACGGTGGTCGACAAGGTGGCGACTACCGTAAGACACAGTGCGATAAGTTCATGACAGCTGGGAGCTTTCAGTACTTCAAGCTGGGAACTCACTCAGTACTTGAATCTGGGAACTCACTCAGTATTTCAATCTGGGAACTCACTCAGTACTTCAACCTGGGAACTCACTCAGTACTTCAAGCTGGGAACTCACTCAGTACTTCAATCTGGGAACTCACTCAGTACTTCAATCTGGGAACTCACTCAGTACTTCAAGCTGGGAACTCACTCAGTACTTCAACCTGGGAACTCTCAGTACCTTGAGCTGGGATTCCTAAGGATTTTTTAAAGCAAATGTCAACAGACTGTATTTTTTCCCGAGCTGCTCGACCGATAAAATTAGCTCGTGACAGACGAAAACCGTGGAGAAGGCAAATGCAGACTAATCAAGATGGAGAGAGCGTACTTATCTGAGATATTTGCTCGCCAAACTTTGCTTTAAAGTGTTAGGAAAAAAGTCGCAATGAAATTCTTGTCAAGCCAAATCTTATCGAAGCCCGCGGCTAACAATTCATTCACTCCGTTAGCAGCATGGCAGTCGGTTTTACAGTTTGTTTGCCAACCAACCGACTGAAAAAAACTAACTTTGTTTGCTTGCACAGACCGAGGCAAGCCCGTGGCAACTTCGACAGCGCAAGAGGCGGCGTCGGGCGCGTTGGCGGCGGCATCGCCGGCGCAGGACGACTGCGGCGAATTCACGGGCACTCAGCTGCACTGCATGCGGTCGCCGCAGCAGCAGCAGTTCGCTCATCGACTCTCACCCGAGGGCTCCAAGTCCTACGCGTTCACAGGTTTGTCTGCGTTTGTTATCATTCAGTTTGAGGGACAACTGACGCTACATTAGTTGCGTGTAAACTACTGTCAGTTCAGTAGAATTTAAGAAGAATTTAAACGTATTTTTAAAGCCGAGGCTCATTTATTGGCTCTCTCATACCCCCCCCCAGCTTAAACCCTCCAACCCAGCCTTTTCACACTACCCCCCGCCCCGCCCAAATTTTTATTGCCTTTCTCGGAATTCCAGCCTAAAGCGGCCATGTACGAGCACTCGTACATGAGCACATTTCAGTGGACTGGCTAGTGTACACTATGGCTGAACCAATTAGCAAGTTGTTTACGTCTAAGCTTCTAAACTTATCAAAGTCATTTCAGCTGCCTTTATTCTTATAAAATAGTTGATGTATTCCTCTTTGCTACTGAACTGAAAGTAGAAAGCCGTTTTACTAAGTAGATATGCCTGAGTGGCCCTTCGAGTTACTCTAGTATCTGTGGTCTAGACAAATGTCAAGAGATTACGTCACGATAGTGATCTTTTTGATAACGATTCGATGCCGAAGATCCGATAATCCGGGAATTTTGGTCCCGTCCCAGTCCAATCAAACATTATCATGCCAATAAGCTCATTTCTAAGAAACGAGGTGTCCTTTTTCTTGTTTTTTCTAGTGATCGTTGCATCCATTGTGCCAAGTTGCGCGTCTAACTTGTTAACCGTATACTGTTGTTACAGACACATCCTACCTCACACTTGGTAACCATGGCAACGAAAAATTGGCTAATTTTGGCGTGACAGTCGGCTGCAACGGCGGGGGCGGCTATTCGACAATCCGCGGACCTCCTGTCATCCCCGTCGCTGCCGACTTCCCGCTAGGTCGACAGACGGCTGCCGCATACAGACAGGGCGGCGGCGCACCGCTGCTGCTCCCCCAGTGGCCGCAGGCGAATGGCGCCGACATCGCCCCGGTTGACGGCAATGGCTGTCAGGCCACCAGCATTATTTAATGTTTTTATTAAATCAACAACTTTACGGGTATTACTTCTACTGTAAGTAGAGAATAAAGAAAACAGTTAGATAATTTTGCTAGTAAAGGCAGTAAAAGCGGCTATAGATAACCATCGGCTCTTTAAGTCGCGTTTCATCAGTGAAAGTACATTTGGGCAAGCGCAATAGAAAATCTTGACAAAAATTAACCAATGAATAGAAATCCGATCAAAGTGCGCTACTTTAAGTAGTGAGATAAATAATTATTGAATATTGTACAAAAAATGACTGTTTACAGATGCTTTTCCGCAGTAAACCCTGCTGCTCTTTCCATTCTATCATTTGTGCGTATTTATAATTAGATTTTTTGCCTGAGTTTTCATTCTCTTCAGTTGAATCAATCAAGCTTGTCGTTTCCGCCCATTGTACGCGATCGTAATCTTTTGTGTTCCGTGCTTTGCAATAAAATCCGATTTACAATATCCTGTTATTTTTGTCTGCAAAGGATTGTTGTGTATTAAAAAATAAAACAGTTTTTCAATTGATCGTTGACATCGTTGACTTTTTTAAACGAAGTTTAAGAAAATTCAAGGTCATAGCAGACCGGCGAATCAAAAGATACAAAAAAGCAGAACACGCCAAGAAATGAGTCCTACTGCTAGATATCCCAAGAGGCCAAGTTTAGAAGATCCAGAGCATTATAAAACTGATAGCAACTGAAGATTGCAATACAATACCGCTGTGACAACGGGTACCCTTCCCTCCCTATCACCGATAAGCGCAAAAAGGCAGAGAAAGTTGCAACTAAAAAAGTCAGCACTGGCTTCTGCCTGGCTGAAACACACTGTTGCCAATGCAGATCGATAAGACTGCACGGCTACATAAAGCGCGCGCATGCTTTGAGATTGCCAATCAAACTGATTGAAATTCACGACGTTTTTCAGGTGACAGCTCCCGTACAGTTTCTGTTGTCGACCGACTCTGCCTACTCAGGTGCTACTAAATGTCGCTGGTAAATATCTATCTCCATCTAACACTGCTGCTGCTGTCGCTTCTTCAGCTGGTTGTCATGACAACCTGCGCTGTGAATATCAGCCAGCCGTTAGTCGAGCCAGCCGTTCCCGCGGGCCAGCGCAGCCTGCTGGACGATCTGACCCGCCTGGTGGCCGACGGCGGCTCCATTCGCGTTGATCCCGCTGGACGCCGGCTGCTGGAGGCCGATCCCGATTCTCTGCAACGAGCCGTGGCCAATCAAAGACTAGCGGTCACCTCAGCGACGCCGGCGGTCTTAAAACTCATGGCCGGCCTAGCAGCCGCCGTGTCCCAACCCATGGCCACTCTGGACGCTTGTCTGGTCTGGCGTCGAACAGAGTCGGCCAGCGTGACAGCTGGTGTCAATCGCGACGGCCTGTACTTTTTGACGCTGTTCCACTCGTCGGTTTGGTCAATGCTGCTGCTGTGCCTGCTGCTGACGATTTCGATTCTGACGATCTTGGAGGCGGTCCACCCGATAGGCATGCGCTCGCCCCGCGCCAGACGGTTGAGCCGAGGCGGCGGCGACAAGCCGATTGGCGCCTTCCACGCACTGGCGTTCTCTACGGCCGCCCTACTGATGGTCGGCTATCCGCGCACTCCAAAGAGCACCGCCGGCCGAGTTTTAGGCGTCTTCTGGTGGCTATTTGCCTTCAGCATCGCTGTGGCTTACCTGTCAGCCACCGTGTTAGTCTTCCTGACCACCCAGAGCGAGCCTGTGCAGTCCAGCGCTGGTCTAGTCGATGTGTTGAGCTCAAACCAGTCAGCCGGACGGACAGTCCTCTGCGCGGCCGGTGAACCGCTTTGCAGCGACTGGGCTCGTCCGGAACAGTTGGCCCTGGCCAACTTTACCGAGGTGCCGTCTGATTCGGCTGGACTCGAACAGCTGCTCCAGCAGCAGAGCTCGGCTGAGCAGCCATTGCTTCTACTTACACATCAGTTTGCTTGCGCCAATCTGATGGCTGTTGATACTAATCAGAGCTACTCGGTCGGAATCCTGGCCAAGTCGGTTGCCTGGGTTGGCTTGGCCGGACCGTTGGATCTGGTGCGCCAGGCTGATGCAAAGATTGTTGAGGTGCTGGCGGCTGGGCGAATTGCTGAGCTTGGAAGGCAGCACGGGCTAGCGGGTGTTGAGATTTATAACGAAGTTGACGCCACTGGGAGAGGTCTGGTTGGCGAATGGCTGTCGGAGCTCCGGTTAGGCCTACCGTATCGCATCGGTTCGTTTTATGGCCCGCTGATTCTGCTGCTAGTTGGCTTCGGATTGACGCTGTGCACAACCATTAGCGAGTTTTGCTATTATCGTTTCTTTTTCGAGCCAGAAGAGGAAGATGCGGAGGAAGCACTTGCGAAGAAGGAAAGCGACGTCTCCGTTGATGCCACAATGGACACTTACCTGTAGTAAATTTTCCGGTGTACATGTGTGGTGTTTATTTTTCAAGTTTTATCATTTTGTGCTGATTAAAATGATACTTTCAAAAAATATTTATGGAAGAAAAGTTTCTTCATATATTGTTTTTTAGCACGACACATGTCTTAGCTCGTGTATTTGTAGACAAAATCGAAAATTTGTGCAGCAATCATACATGCCATTCGTATGATTTAATAACAATGTTAGACTGAGATAAGCGATGTTGGTTGTCTTTCGAAACCGGCAAATGAAACAAGAAAATAATGGCTTAATTTTTTATAAAAATAGGTTATGGTGGTAATTGTAATTACATGTACATGTATAGTGCCTTTTTGCCAGTAGTGCAGTTAAAATCTTAATGCATTATTGCTATTCCTTCTATCAAATATTCGTATCGAGTCAACAAAATGGCTTCGACTTATTGGCCTTAATCCATACTTGTGGATCCATCATGTGGATGCATGATCCGTTTGCGGTTTTTCCCAAACTTGAAATTAAATCCGTAAGTTTAAGTAACGTTAACAACAAACAAAGAAATCTAAAATATTTTTAATTTTCGGTTAAAAACAAAAAAGCATTATCAATTTTTGTTTTTAAATTAAAAAAAAGTAATCCCCATCTAAAGCCTTACAAAATATATTGAAGAATGAGGTTTCGTAGCGTACATTCAACAAAGAAATTCGTATACTATTTAACATATTCTATTGAAAGCATTATTCCAAACCCTAGGCATGATGCGATAGTGGATACAATACTCTTATGCTCGTGGTGTCGTGCTTGTGTTACGTTTTCAATATAGTTAATAATAAGTTAATCAGTTATTTGTTCGATTCGACTACTGACTGGCAAAGTCATGTTTGCATATTTGGTGAAAGCATTTTCATTCGATCCATTTGATACTACAGAAGTCTTCCAAGCAGGTACGTTTGTTTTCTACTTTGTTTGGAAGTTGAATCTGCATCAGTGTTATATCTTAAATAGTATAACTTTTATCATATTTAATTTAGACTTTTTTAAGTATACACTATGACAAGATTAGAATAGTATATTTAAATAATAATGCTAAAACTATAAAAGTGAATACAACTAAAAAATCTTGTTTAACGTTTTTCATTTAACAAAGCTTTATTTTAATTTTAAATTTAAATAAAGTCTAAGAAGTCAACAGTTAAGCCTATTTTTTATTTTATATAAATCTCATAGTAACTGGTACTTAATATAATATTACAGATTTTTTAGGCACTCTTGCTTTATTATAGAGTGTATTTGTTGATTCTTATAGTTCAATGTTATATATACCAATTGTTTATAAATCAAAAATTTTTAGAGTGCATTGTTTATTACCTGATAAATCATTTTGATCTTTTTACTATGGAGTTGCCTCACATTTTTAACAGCCCGAACCATGCGCATGGACCGAAGCCTCGCCGGGCAGCCAGACGACACCGGGCCCTGTTTCTGCTTCTCTGACCTCATTGTCGAGGTTAATCGCACCGTGTACGACGAGTTCGGCATCGGCAACCCGGCCGGTCCGCGCTCCGTCCGACTGGCTGCCCGGCGAGCCGAGGAGATCGTCAAGGTGCGACGACCGACGACGACAGAGCTGGTGAGGGGGGCTTTGTTGTGCTAGCATGAATCTTGAAGTCAATGGTACGAAAAATATCGAAGAAAAATTGGCTTCCAACGTCAGTTCGAGCTGGCATTGGTGTTCATTTATAAATATTGGTGTCATTGAATTCCGTTATTAGTTTAGCTGCTTTTAAACGAACCGCTGCAATCATCTAGCAAAGACGGCTTAAAGTAAAATTTCGTTTCGTGGAAAACCTTCTTTTGAATTCTAAGAAGAATGTTCCTATCTCGACAGTGCATTTTCTAAGAAACTAAGTTTCCTGTTTATCCATTATATCATATCATATCATGCCATCGAATTTATGCAGACATCGTCGCCGACCAATCCGACCTCCACCGCGACACCGTCGGAGGACATCGTCTCAGCGGCGCTGCAGGGTCGGGCTGGCCACCTGAGAATCTTCGAGCAGCGCCAGGGCGCCGCTTCGCTTGACAGCGCGCGCGACTCGGCGGGCAACTCGCCGGCGCACTGGGCGGCCCTGGCAGGCCGTTGTCCAGTGCTTCGCATCCTCGGCCCCGGCCGGTGCCGGACGCCAAACTCAGCCAACCAGTTGCCGCTTCACTGGGCCTGCGTCAATGGCCAGCTGTCCGCTGTACAGTTCCTTCTTGACCTGCCCGAAGCTGGCGCCGACTTAGACGCTCGCGACGGCCGCGGCTGCAGTCCGCTGATTGTCGCCTGCCAGTTCGGCCAGGCCGACACCGCCGCCTACCTGATGGGCCGCGGCGCCCGCCTCAACGCCGCCGACGTCGAGGGCGACACGGCGCTGCACTGGGCGGCCTACCTGGGACTGCCGGACCTTGTCGGCCTGCTGGTCTACTCGGGCTCAGCGTTCGACAGCGGGACTCGCACGGCCAGACGCCTCTTCATCTGGCCTGCCTGACCGGCTGCCTGTCGGCGGTGCGCAACCTGAGAGAGCGCTACGGCGCCGATCCGGACGCATTGGACAGGTTGGCGCCGCGCGCTACTGCTTGTCTTCGATTTTATTCTAGAATTTTCCTTCTCTCAATTACTTTGACGTGCCCACAGTTTCACTTCACTGAGCCAACCCATTGGAGCGCCGTCAGTCCCTTCTATGACCATCCTTTGAAATGGCGCCATCCCCTCCATGACCATCATTTAAAACGGCGCCATCCCCTACGTGACTATCCGTTGATATGCCGCCGCCCCCTCCGTGAATATTCTTTGAAATGGCGCCATTCCCTCCGTGAATATCCTTTAAAGTGGCGCCATTCCCTCCGTGAATATCCTTTAAAATGGCGCCATTCCCTCCGTGAATATCCTCTGAAATGGCGCCATTCCCTCCGTGAATATCCTCTGAAATGGCGCCATTCCCTTCGTGAATATCCTCTGAAATGGCGCCATTCCCTTCGTGAATATCCTCTGAAATGGCGCCATTCCCTCCGTGATTATCCTTTGATGTACCGCCAAAAAATAATTTCATTCATCAGATCGGGCCGGACTCCGTTGCAACTGGCGGTCGCCCGCCGCCAGTACGAAGTGTCGGCCTACATGCAGGCGGACCTGATCTCCCGCAACTCCGGCCCGCTGTCGCCTCAGGCCTTCCTGACCAGCGTCAGCCATTGGATTCTCGGACCGCCCGGCCGTAGCCGCGGCCCCGCGATCTGCCTGCTGCTGGCCTGCCTGGCCTTCGCTCTGCCCGTCTACCTGAGGCGCGTCCGACCGCTGACTGTCGACGAGTTCCCTGGCGTCAACGCCGCGTTCTTAATTGCGACCGTCGTAGCCGGCCTCGCCCACTGGCGCTGCTTCGCCGCCGACCCCGGCCTGCTGTCCCCGGCCCCGGAAGAGTACAACAGGGCGATGGCCCTCGCCGGCTGCATCCAGGAGCAGCTGGATAGGCGATGGAACCGGCTCTGCCACACCTGCCGATTGGTGCGGCCGCCGAGGGCGAAGCATTGCCGATTGTGCGATCGCTGCGTCAGAGATATGGACCACCACTGTCCGTATTTTGACAACTGCGTTGGTGACGGAAATAGGTGCGCAATAGCGTTTGCTGATAGCCGTGTCTGGAGAGAGAGGAGAGAGAGAGGAGAGAGAGGAGAGAGAGAGAGAGAGAGAGAGAGAGAGAGAGAGAGAGAGAGGAGAGAGACAAAGAGACAAAGAGAGAGAGAGAGAGAGAGAGAGAGGAGAGAGAGAGAGAGAGAGAGAGAGAGAGAGAGAGAGAGAGGAGAGAGAGAGAGAGAAAGAGAGAGAGAGGAGAGAGAGAGAGGAGAGAGAGAGAAAGAGAGAGAGAGAGGAGAGAGAGAGAGAGAAAGAGAGAGAGAGAGGAGAGAGAGAAAGAGAGAGAGAGAGGAGAGAGAGAGAAAGAGAGAGAGAGAAAGAGAGAGAGAGAGAGAGAAAGAGAGAGAGAGAGGAGAGAGAGAGAGAGAGAGCTGTTTTACTGAGCTGCGTTTTAGGCTTGGAGTTTGTTGTTGCTGTGAAGTGTTTGTGAGGCTTGGGAGTTGGTTGTTGCTGTGAGGCTGGGGGTCAGTTGTTGCTGGCTGTCAATGCAAACCAGAAGGCTCAGTCACACCTTGAACCGACTGCAGGCACTGGTTCACCCTGCTGACAATGGCAGCTACAACTTGCGGCATACTGGGCGCATTTCTGCTCTACCAGTGCCTCCTAGAGACCGGATTCGAGTACATGACCTCCGCATTGATGGCCTTTGTTTGCTTTGTTTCTCTTGTGGCCCTCATTAGTTCGTCTTGTGCGGTAAGTTTATTAAGCTTGTATAAAGTTGAATATTACTTTATAAGCTCAGGGAGGGAGAGTAGAGATGGGGAGGGAGAGTAGAGATAGGGAAGGAGAGTAAAGACGGGGAGGGAGAGTAAAGACGGGGAGGGAGAGTAGAGATAGGGAGGGAGAGTAAAGATGGGGAGGGAGAGTAGGGACTGGGAGGGAGAGGAGAGATAGGGAGGGAGAGTAGAGACTGGGAGGGAGAGGAGAGATAGGGAGGGAGAGTAGAGACGGGGAGGGAGAGTAGAGACGTGGAGGTAGAGTAGAGACTGGAGAAGGAGAGTAGAGACGGGGAGGGAGAGTAGAGACGTGGAGGGAGAGTAGAGACTGGAGAAGGAGAGTAGAGACTGGGAGGGAGAGTAGAGACTGGGAGGGAGAGTAGAGATGGGGAGGGAGAGTAGAGATGGGGAGGGAGAGTAGAGATAGGGAGGGAGAGTAGAGACGGGGAGGGAGAGTAGAGATGGGGAGGGGAGTAAAGACGGGGAGGGAGAGTAGAGACTGGGAGGAAGAGTAGAGACTGGGAGGGAGAGTAGAGACTGGGGAGGTAGAGTAGAGACTGGAGAAGGAGAGTAGACACGGGGAGGGAGAGTAGAGACGGGGAGGGAGAGTAGAGACTGGAGAAGGAGAGTAGAGACTGGAGAAGGAGAGTAGAGACTGGAGAAGGAGAGTAGAGACTGGAGAAGGAGAGTAGAGACGAGGAGCGAGAGTAGAGACGGGGAGTGAGAGTAGAGACGGGGAGGGAGAGTAGAGACATGGAGGGAGAGTAGAGACTGGAGAAGGAGAGTAGAGACTGGGAGGGAGAGTAGAGACTGGGAGGGAGAGTAGAGATGGGGAGGGAGAGTAGAGATGGGGAGGGAGAGTAGAGATAGGGAGGGAGAGCAGAGACGGGGAGGGAGAGTAGAGATGGGGAGGGGAGTAAAGACGGGGAGGGAGAGTAGAGACTGGGAGGGAGAGGAGAGACTGGGAGGTAGAGTAGAGACTGGAGAAGGAGAGTAGACACGGGAGGGAGAGTAGAGACGGGGAGGGAGAGTAGAGACTGGAGAAGGAGAGTAGAGACTGGAGAAGGAGAGTAGAGACTGGAGAAGGAGAGTAGAGACTGGAGAAGGAGAGTAGAGACTGGAGAAGGAGAGTAGAGACGAGGAGCGAGAGTAGAGACGGGGAGTGAGAGTAGAGACGGGGAGGGAGAGTAGAGACATGGAGGGAGAGTAGAGACTGGAGAAGGAGAGTAGAGACTGGGAGGGAGAGTAGAGACTGGGAGGGAGAGTAGAGATGGGGAGGGAGAGTAGAGATGGGGAGGGAGAGTAGAGATAGGGAGGGAGAGCAGAGACGGGGAGGGAGAGTAGAGATGGGGAGGGGAGTAAAGACGGGGAGGGAGAGTAGAGACTGGGAGGGAGAGGAGAGACTGGGGAGGTAGAGTAGAGACTGGAGAAGGAGAGTAGACACGGGGAGGGAGAGTAGAGACGGGGAGGGAGAGTAGAGACTGGAGAAGGAGAGTAGAGACTGGAGAAGGAGAGTAGAGACTGGAGAAGGAGAGTAGAGACTGGAGAAGGAGAGTAGAGACTGGAGAAGGAGAGTAGAGACTGGAGAAGGAGAGTAGAGACGAGGAGCGAGAGTAGAGACGGGGAGTGAGAGTAGAGACGGGGAGGGAGAGTAGAGACGTGGAGGGAGAGTAGAGACTGGAGAAGGAGAGTAGAGACTGGGAGGGAGAGTAGAGACTGGGAGGGAGAGTAGAGATGGGGAGGGGAGTAAAGACGGGGAGGGAGAGTAGAGACTGGGAGGGAGAGGAGAGACTGGGGAGGTAGAGTAGAGACTGGAGAAGGAGAGTAGACACGGGGAGGGAGAGTAGAGACGGGGAGGGAGAGTAGAGACTGGAGAAGGAGAGTAGAGACTGGAGAAGGAGAGTAGAGACTGGAGAAGGAGAGTAGAGACGAGGAGCGAGAGTAGAGACGGGGAGTGAGAGTAGAGACGGGGAGTGAGAGTAGAGACGGGGAGAAAGAGTAGAGACGGATCTCGTTACCTGCACTAAGAATGTCATACCCGCTCTCTCCAGTGGTACCACGCCGCACTGAACATCACTACCAACGAGACCATGAATCTTCACCGCTACTTCTATCTGCGCGACGCCAAAGGTCGCATTCGAAATCCGTTCGACCGAGGACTGTTCTCCAATCTGCTGGAGTATTTTCACTTACGAAAAGGAACCCACGACCGACTTCTATCTGATGGTTTGGTGGAAGTTGTCAATGGCAACAATGGTTGCGCGGCTGGTGTAGTGTGAAGACTCTTCAAACCCACAGCCGTGCGTCATTGACTTGAACTGAATTTCGTAACAACCAATTATCCAGCTATATCTTGCTGCAGCTGAAAATTAGTGATTTTTTTTCGAAGTTCTACTCACGAGTAGTATAGTCTGAGTGTGAATTGATTATAAAGTGAAATCAGCCTCAATTTTTTATTGTACGCAACAGCTCCTTTTTATCCGTGGCCGTGTGCTGCTGCAATGCATTCCTCTGTAACCAGGGGCGTCGTCAACGGCGGGACAGGAGGGGACATTCCCCTCACCAGTAAAAGCTATTGAGTGCCTGCGGCGCCAAAATGAGTGCCTGCGGCGCTAAATGAGTGCCAGCCTGTGGCGCTAAAATGAGTGCCAGCCTGCGGCGCCAAAATGAGTGGCTGCGGTGCCAAAATGAGTGCCAGTCTGCGGCGCTAAAATGAGTGCCAGTCTGCGGCGCTAAAATGAGTGGCTGCGGCGCCAAAATGAGTGGCTGCGGCGCCAAAATGAGTGCCAGTCTGCGGCGCTAAAATGAGTGGCTGCGGCGCCAAAATGAGTGCCAGCCTGCGGCGCCAAAATGAGTGGCTGCCTGCGGTGCCAAAATGAGTGCCAGCCTGCGGCGCTAAAATGAGTGGCTGCGGCGCCAAAATGAGTGCCAGCCTGTGGCGCCAAAATGAGTGCCTGCGGCTCCAAAATGAGTGCCTGCGGCGCCAAAATAAGTGCCAGCCTGCGGCGCTAAAATAAGTGGCTGCGGCGCCAAAATGAGTGACTGCGGCGCCAAAATGAGTGCCAGCCTGCGGCGCTAAAATGAGTGGCTGCGGCGCCAAAATGAGTGCCAGCCTGCGGCGCTAAAATGAGTGGCTGCGGCGCCAAAATGAGTGCCAGCCTGCGGCGCTAAAATAAGTGGCTGCGGCGCCAAAATGAGTGGCTGCGGCGCCAAAATGAGTGCCAGCCTGCGGCGCTAAAATGAGTGCCTGCGGCGCCAAAATGAGTGCCTGCGGCGCTAAAATGACTGCCAGCCTGCGGCGCCCAATTGAGTGCCTGCGGCGCCAAAATTAGTGCCTGCGGCGCCAAAATGAGTGCCTGCGGCGCTAAAATGAGTGCCTGCGGCGCCAAAATGAGTGCCTGCGGCGCTAAAATGACTGCCAGCCTGCGGCGCCAAAATGAGTGCCTGCGGCGCTAAAATGAGTGCCTGCGGCGCCAAAATGAGTGCCTGCGGCGCTAAAATGACTGCCAGCCTGCGGCGCCAAAATGAGTGCCTGTGGCGCTAAAATGACTGCCAGCCTGCGGCGCCAAAATGAGTGCCTGCGGCGCTAAAATGACTGCCAGCCTGCGGCGCCCAATTGAGTGCCTGCGGCGCCAAAATGAGTGCCTGCGGCGCCAAAATGAGTGGCTGCGGCGCCAAAATGAGTGCCTGCGGCGCCAAAATGAGTGCCTGCGGCGCCAAAATGAGTGCCTGCGGCGCCAAAATGAGTGCCTGCGGCGCCAAAATGAGTGCCTGCGGCGCCAAAATGAGTGCCTGCGGCGCCAAAATGAGTGCTAACAACACCGATTCCCAAAATAATGCAGGAATTTAGTCACGTCGAATTCTTGACTTCGTCCCCCCCCACCCATAAAATCCACGGTGACGCCCCTGTCTGTAAATAAGGGTATTTAACATTTCTTTTCTCTTTCAAACACGTTGCCTCTGATTTGACTTTGCTTGATACTTTTGCTTCTAATGTACTGTGTTTTGTGTTTTTGACAAGGCTGCTTTTTCTTGGCTGCTGTGCCTTCACTAACATTTTTAAAGATTAAAATAAATTGCAAATTTATTGTATTTGATTTCACATAAGCTAAATTCTATTAATTCTATTCTACAGTGTAATTATATTCTAGGCGGACAGAACCTGGCTTCGACCATCATCACCGCGCTGCCAGATCCTTCTTTCCTTTTAACATTTTTCCTGCCTTCCTCCAACGAGGCAGTTAAGGCCAGCATTACCCTCGGGTACGTGCCAAAAGCCTAGCAAGAAGCCAAGATCGTCTTCATACCCAAACCAGGGTAGTGAGATTATCACTCTCCCGAAGCTTAACAGCCCCATCAGCCTGACGTCTTTCTTCCTCAAACTGATGGAATGGGGCTGGTGCTTTGGCGTCTCCTCGTGGAGCTGAGGAACTCCCCGCTCTTTCCGAACCAGCACGCATTTCGACCTGGACGCTCCATCGAAAGCGCGCTACCTGTCATTGTCGACATGCTGGAGCGCGCCTTGCTATACAGTGGTTACGCACTCAGGGAGAGGAAGGGGCGTGAGAGTAGAGACGGGGGGGAGAGTAGAGACGGGGGAGAGTAGAGACGGGGGGAGAGTAGAGACGGGGGAGAGTAGAGACGGGGGAGAGTAGAGACGGGAAGGGAGAGTAGAGACGGGGAGAGAGAGTAGAGACGGGGAGGGAGAGTAGAGACGGGAGGGAAAGTAGAGACTGGAGAGTAGAGAGTAGTTCCCCAGAGTAGACTGGGGAATGAGAGTAGAGGCGGGGAGGGAGAGCAGAGACAAGGAGTGAGAGCAGAAACAAGGAGTGAGAGCAGAGACAAGGAGTGAGAGTAGAGACGGGGAGTGAGAGTAGAGACGTGGAGGGAGAGTAGAGACTGGAGAAGGAGAGTAGAGACTGGGAGGGAGAGTAGAGACTGGGAGGGAGAGTAGAGATGGGGAGGGAGAGTAGAGATGGGGAGGGAGAGTAGAGATAGGGAGGGAGAGTAGAGACGGGGAGGGAGAGTAGAGATGGGGAGGGAGTAAAGACGGGAGGGAGAGTAGAGACTGGGAGGAAGAGTAGAGACTGGAGGGAGAGTAGAGACTGGGGAGGTAGAGTAGAGACTGGAGAAGGAGAGTAGACACGGGGAGGGAGAGTAGAGACGGGGAGGGAGAGTAGAGACTGGAGAAGGAGAGTAGAGACTGGAGAAGGAGAGTAGAGACTGGAGAAGGAGAGTAGAGACTGGAGAAGGAGAGTAGAGACGAGGAGCGAGAGTAGAGACGGGGAGTGAGAGTAGAGACGGGAGGGAGAGTAGAGACATGGAGGGAGAGTAGAGACTGGAGAAGGAGAGTAGAGACTGGGAGGGAGAGTAGAGACTGGGAGGGAGAGTAGAGATGGGGAGGGAGAGTAGAGATGGGAGGGAGAGTAGAGATAGGGAGGGAGAGCAGAGACGGGGAGGGAGAGTAGAGATGGGGAGGGGAGTAAAGACGGGAGGGAGAGTAGAGACTGGGAGGGAGAGGAGAGACTGGGGAGGTAGAGTAGAGACTGGAGAAGGAGAGTAGACACGGGGAGGGAGAGTAGAGACGGGGAGGGAGAGTAGAGACTGGAGAAGGAGAGTAGAGACTGGAGAAGGAGAGTAGAGACTGGAGAAGGAGAGTAGAGACTGGAGAAGGAGAGTAGAGACTGGAGAAGGAGAGTAGAGACTGGAGAAGGAGAGTAGAGACGAGGAGCGAGAGTAGAGACGGGGAGTGAGAGTAGAGACGGGGAGGGAGAGTAGAGACATGGAGGGAGAGTAGAGACTGGAGAAGGAGAGTAGAGACTGGGAGGAGAGAGTAGAGACTGGGAGGGAGAGTAGAGATGGGGAGGGAGAGTAGAGATGGGGAGGGAGAGTAGAGATAGGGAGGGAGAGCAGAGACGGGAGGGAGAGTAGAGATGGGAGGGAGTAAAGACGGGGAGGGAGAGTAGAGACTGGGAGGGAGAGGAGAGACTGGGGAGGTAGAGTAGAGACTGGAGAAGGAGAGTAGACACGGGAGGGAGAGTAGAGACGGGGAGGGAGAGTAGAGACTGGAGAAGGAGAGTAGAGACTGGAGAAGGAGAGTAGAGACTGGAGAAGGAGAGTAGAGACTGGAGAAGGAGAGTAGAGACTGGAGAAGGAGAGTAGAGACTGGAGAAGGAGAGTAGAGACGAGGAGCGAGAGTAGAGACGGGGAGTGAGAGTAGAGACGGGGAGGGAGAGTAGAGACGTGGAGGGAGAGTAGAGACTGGAGAAGGAGAGTAGAGACTGGGAGGGAGAGTAGAGACTGGGAGGAAGAGTAGAGATGGGGAGGGAGAGTAGAGATGGGGAGGGAGAGTAGAGATAGGGAGGGAGAGTAGAGACTGGGAGGGAGAGTAGAGATGGGGAGGGGAGTAAAGACGGGGAGGGAGAGTAGAGACTGGGAGGGAGAGGAGAGACTGGGGAGGTAGAGTAGAGACTGGAGAAGGAGAGTAGACACGGGGAGGGAGAGTAGAGACGGGGAGGGAGAGTAGAGACTGGAGAAGGAGAGTAGAGACTGGAGAAGGAGAGTAGAGACTGGAGAAGGAGAGTAGAGACGAGGAGCGAGAGTAGAGACGGGGAGTGAGAGTAGAGACGGGGAGTGAGAGTAGAGACGGGGAGAAAGAGTAGAGACGGATCTCGTTACCTGCACTAAGAATGTCATACCCGCTCTCTCCAGTGGTACCACGCCGCACTGAACATCACTACCAACGAGACCATGAATCTTCACCGCTACTTCTATCTGCGCGACGCCAAAGGTCGCATTCGAAATCCGTTCGACCGAGGACTGTTCTCCAATCTGCTGGAGTATTTTCACTTACGAAAAGGAACCCACGACCGACTTCTATCTGATGGTTTGGTGGAAGTTGTCAATGGCAACAATGGTTGCGCGGCTGGTGTAGTGTGAAGACTCTTCAAACCCACAGCCGTGCGTCATTGACTTGAACTGAATTTCGTAACAACCAATTATCCAGCTATATCTTGCTGCAGCTGAAAATTAGTGATTTTTTTTCGAAGTTCTACTCACGAGTAGTATAGTCTGAGTGTGAATTGATTATAAAGTGAAATCAGCCTCAATTTTTTATTGTACGCAACAGCTCCTTTTTATCCGTGGCCGTGTGCTGCTGCAATGCATTCCTCTGTAACCAGGGGCGTCGTCAACGGCGGGACAGGAGGGGACATTCCCTCACCAGTAAAAGCTATTGAGTGCCTGCGGCGCCAAAATGAGTGCCTGCGGCGCTAAATGAGTGCCAGCCTGTGGCGCTAAAATGAGTGCCAGCCTGCGGCGCCAAAATGAGTGGCTGCGGTGCCAAAATGAGTGCCAGTCTGCGGCGCTAAAATGAGTGCCAGTCTGCGGCGCTAAAATGAGTGGCTGCGGCGCCAAAATGAGTGGCTGCGGCGCCAAAATGAGTGCCAGTCTGCGGCGCTAAAATGAGTGGCTGCGGCGCCAAAATGAGTGCCAGCCTGCGGCGCCAAAATGAGTGGCTGCCTGCGGTGCCAAAATGAGTGCCAGCCTGCGGCGCTAAAATGAGTGGCTGCGGCGCCAAAATGAGTGCCAGCCTGTGGCGCCAAAATGAGTGCCTGCGGCTCCAAAATGAGTGCCTGCGGCGCCAAAATAAGTGCCAGCCTGCGGCGCTAAAATAAGTGGCTGCGGCGCCAAAATGAGTGACTGCGGCGCCAAAATGAGTGCCAGCCTGCGGCGCTAAAATGAGTGGCTGCGGCGCCAAAATGAGTGCCAGCCTGCGGCGCTAAAATGAGTGGCTGCGGCGCCAAAATGAGTGCCAGCCTGCGGCGCTAAAATAAGTGGCTGCGGCGCCAAAATGAGTGGCTGCGGCGCCAAAATGAGTGCCAGCCTGCGGCGCTAAAATGAGTGCCTGCGGCGCCAAAATGAGTGCCTGCGGCGCTAAAATGACTGCCAGCCTGCGGCGCCCAATTGAGTGCCTGCGGCGCCAAAATTAGTGCCTGCGGCGCCAAAATGAGTGCCTGCGGCGCTAAAATGAGTGCCTGCGGCGCCAAAATGAGTGCCTGCGGCGCTAAAATGACTGCCAGCCTGCGGCGCCAAAATGAGTGCCTGCGGCGCTAAAATGAGTGCCTGCGGCGCCAAAATGAGTGCCTGCGGCGCTAAAATGACTGCCAGCCTGCGGCGCCAAAATGAGTGCCTGTGGCGCTAAAATGACTGCCAGCCTGCGGCGCCAAAATGAGTGCCTGCGGCGCTAAAATGACTGCCAGCCTGCGGCGCCCAATTGAGTGCCTGCGGCGCCAAAATGAGTGCCTGCGGCGCCAAAATGAGTGCCTGCGGCGCCAAAATGAGTGCCTGCGGCGCCAAAATGAGTGCCTGCGGCGCCAAAATGAGTGCCTGCGGCGCCAAAATGAGTGCCTGCGGCGCCAAAATGAGTGCCTGCGGCGCCAAAATGAGTGCCTGCGGCGCCAAAATGAGTGCCTGCGGCGCCAAAATGAGTGCTAACAACACCGATTCCCAAAATAATGCAGGAATTTAGTCACGTCGAATTCTTGACTTCGTCCCCCCCCACCCATAAAATCCACGGTGACGCCCTGTCTGTAAATAAGGGTATTTAACATTTCTTTTCTCTTTCAAACACGTTGCCTCTGATTTGACTTTGCTTGATACTTTTGCTTCTAATGTACTGTGTTTTGTGTTTTTGACAAGGCTGCTTTTTCTTGGCTGCTGTGCCTTCACTAACATTTTTAAAGATTAAAATAAATTGCAAATTTATTGTATTTGATTTCACATAAGCTAAATTCTATTAATTCTATTCTACAGTGTAATTATATTCTAGGCGGACAGAACCTGGCTTCGACCATCATCACCGCGCTGCCAGATCCTTCTTTCCTTTTAACATTTTTCCTGCCTTCCTCCAACGAGGCAGTTAAGGCCAGCATTACCCTCGGGTACGTGCCAAAAGCCTAGCAAGAAGCCAAGATCGTCTTCATACCCAAACCAGGGTAGTGAGATTATCACTCTCCGAAGCTTAACAGCCCCATCAGCCTGACGTCTTTCTTCCTCAAACTGATGGAATGGGGCTGGTGCTTTGGCGTCTCCTCGTGGAGCTGAGGAACTCCCCGCTCTTTCCGAACCAGCACGCATTTCGACCTGGACGCTCCATCGAAAGCGCGCTACCTGTCATTGTCGACATGCTGGAGCGCGCCTTGCTATACAGTGGTTACGCACTCAGGGAGAGGAAGGGGCGTGAGAGTAGAGACGGGGGGGAGAGTAGAGACGGGGGGAGAGTAGAGACGGGGGGAGAGTAGAGACGGGGGGGAGAGTAGAGACGGGGGGAGAGTAGAGACGGGAAGGGAGAGTAGAGACGGGGAGAGAGAGTAGAGACGGGGAGGGAGAGTAGAGACGGGAGGGAAAGTAGAGACTGGAGAGTAGAGAGTAGTTCCCCAGAGTAGACTGGGGAATGAGAGTAGAGGCGGGGAGGGAGAGCAGAGACAAGGAGTGAGAGCAGAAACAAGGAGTGAGAGCAGAGACAAGGAGTGAGAGTAGAGACGGGGAGTGAGAGCAGAAACAAGGAGTGAGAGTAGAGACCAGGAGTGAGAGTAGAGACCAGGAGTGAGAGTAGAGATCAGGAGTGAGAGTAGAGACTAGGAGTGAGAGTAGAGACTAGGAGTGAGAGTAGAGACGGGGAGTGAGAGCAGAAACAAGGAGTGAGAGTAGAGAACAGGAGTGAGAGTAGAGACCAGGAGTGAGAGTAGAGATCAGGAGTGAGAGTAGAGACTAGGAGTGAGAGTAGAGACTAGGAGTGAGAGTAGAGACGGGGAGTGAGAGCAGAAACAAGGAGTGAGAGTAGAGACTAGGAGTGAGAGTAGAGACCAGGAGTGAGAGTAGAGACCAGGAGTGAGAGTAGAGACCAGGAGTGAGAGTAGAGACCAGGAGTGAGAGTAGAGACCAGGAGTGAGAGTAGAGACCAGGAGTGAGAGTAGAGACCAGGAGTGAGAGTAGAGACCAGGAGTGAGAGTAGAGACCAGGAGTGAGAGTAGAGACAAGGAGTGAGAGTAGACACCAAGAGTGAGAGTAGACGCCAGGAGTGAGAGTAGAGGAAGAGGTGAGACGGATCTCCAACCTACACATTTGGCCGTATGAGGTGAGTTTGAGGTGAAACTCGCCAGTTATTGCTCACTTTATTCATACGGCCAATGGCTTGATTTGCATCATGTCTTAATTCAATCCATTGTTAATTGTCGCAGAATAATGATATTCGAAATTCTCAGCTCGTGACTTTGCATTTATGCTCTGAACTTGGAAACAATGTATGCTTGGTTGTCAAGGTCTGTTAAAAGTAATACTTGCCTGATCACTTTAATCAAGCTAAAAGTGAGCATCGATATTCTTTCTTTACTAAGATCCACCAGATAACTTTATGAGCAATGGGGAAAGCAAAGATGCAGCCAGTCTCTCCTCTCCCTCCCCAGTCTCTCTTCTCCCTCCCCAGTCTCCCCTCTCCCTCCTCAGTCTCTCCTCTCCCTCCCCAGTCTCCCCTCTCCCTCCCCAGTCTCTCTTCTCCCTCCCCAGTCTCTTCTCTCCCTTCCCAGTCTCTCTTCTCCCTCCCCAGTCTCCCCTCTCCCTCCCCAGTCTACCCTCTCCCTCCCCAGTCTCTTCTCTCCCTCCCCAGTCTCTTCTCTCCCTCCTCAGTCTCTCTTCTCCCTCCCCAGTCTCCCCTCTCCCTCCCCAGTCTACCCTCTCCCTCCCCAGTCTACCCTCTCCCTCCCCAGTCTACCCTCTCCCTCCCCAGTCTACCCTCTCCCTCCCCAGTCTCTTCTCTCCCTCCCCAGTCTCTTCTCTCCCTCCCCAGTCTCTCTTCTCCCTCCCCAATTTTCCCTGTCCCTCCCCAGTCTACCCTCTCCCTCCTCAGTCTCCCCTCTCCCTCCCCAGTCTCTTCTCTCCCTCCCCAGTCTCTCTTCTCCCTCCCCAGTCTCTCTTCTCCCTCCCCGGTCTCTCCGTGCCTCTGGTCTCGTTATGTTCTTTGAAGTCAGATGCACAAACAACTATATTGCTACACTATGTGTAATATTACTGTTAGGGTCGATCTAAAGCGACTAATAATTACCATCATCGCATATACGAGCATAATTTACCAATTTTTCGTATTGCTGTCAACTGACTGCGGCTTCTGATCAGGTAATATGGAATTTCCTGGCAAACCCATCACTTTGATAACCATCCAGCCATTCGGTGCACTTAATACAGATTCTGCCGGCGCAGCAGTGTCTCCATTAGATTTGACTGATTTATAACTGCTGCCTGTCACGCACTCGTTCATTTTATCGCTCAGCCCGTCACTCTTTGATTTGCTTGCCAACTGGCTGGCAACTGTGATTTCTGAGCTCCCAGTAGCCGTCAGTGTTTGAAAGTGCGGGTTTGTCAATTCTCTACGCTAGTATACAAGCAGAAGCACTCGGTGTGTGCAGTGAGGAAGATATAGAGATAAAAGAGATAGATAGTTAGATAGTTAGATAGATAGCTAGATAGATAGATAGATAGATAGATAGATAGATAGATAGATAGATAGATAGCTAGATAGATAGATAGATAGGTAGATAGATAGATAGCTAGATAGATAGATAGATAGATAGCTAGATAGATAGATAGATAGATAGATAGATAGATAGATAAATAGATAGATAGATAGATAGATAGATAGATAGCTAGATAGATAGATAGATAGATAGATAGCTAGATAGATAGATAGATAGATAGATAGATAGATAGATAGATAGATAGATAGATAGATAGATAGATAGATAGATAGATAGATAGATAGATAGATAGATAGATAGATAGATGGATAGATCATACAGTCATACAGTTTGCTGTTATTTTCGAATGCTTGTCACGGCCTTGGCGCTATTTTTGTGGTTTGCATGCCGATGCATTGCAAAGGCCGTTTTGGGATTTCGGGATGTATTTCGAATTCTCTTCGCGCCCTCTGATAAAATTTTAGTTTGTTTAATTTTCTCGTCAAACCTTGTCGGTTATTGTGATATCAAATATTATTGATAATTGTCTCGATCAGCCTGGTTCCGGAATTATTCGGTACTTTAACCGAGTTTTGCTCAGGTGTAATAGTCGGCCACGCTGTTAATCCAGTCCAGGTAGGCGCTGACCCGGGTGTACACGCCGGGGAAGCCCTCGCGGCCGCAGCCGTAGCCGTAGGAGATCACGCCGACGGCCAGCCACTGGTCCGGCTGGTTGGCGTTGCGGCACATCAGCGGGCCTCCGCTGTCGAACTGGCAGCTGTCGCGGCCGCCCTCCTCGACTCCGGCGCAAATCATTTTGTCGGTGATGTCAGCGAAGCTGGCGTACTCGGCCCCGGCGGCGGCGAATTCCTCGGCTATGCCGCGGTAGGCTGCGGCGCATTCGGCGTGGGAGACAACCGGCACCTCCACATGACGCAGGACAACCGAGTGCTGGGCGCTGGTCTCCGACTCCTGGCCCCAGCCGGCCGTGTAGCACTGGGTGCCGGGCTCGAAGCGGTCCTGGGTTTGCGACGGAGGGAGGAAAAGTTTGAGTCCATCGAAGCCTAGCAAATTATCACTGAGGATATTTAAAAGAAGATGTTGTAGAGCGTTGGGGCGTTGCAAAGCATCGCAGAGGACGTTGCAAAGCATCGCAGAGGACGTTGCAAAGCATCGCAGAGGGCGTTGCAAAGCATCGCGGAGGACGTTGCAAAGCATCGGAGAGGGCGTTGCAAAGCATCATAGAGGGCGTTGCAAAGCATCTCAGAGGGCGTTGCAAAGCATCTCAGAGGGCGTTGCAAAGCATCGGAGAGGGCGTTGCAAAGCATCATAGAGGGCGTTGCAAAGCATCATAGAGGGCGTTGCAAAGCATCATAGAGGGCGTTGCAAAGCATCATAGAGGGCGTTGCAAAGCATCATAGAGGGCGTTGCAAAGCATCATAGAGGGCGTTGCAAAGTATCGCAGAGGGCGTTGCAAAGCATCGCACAGGGCGTTGCAAAGCATCGCACAGGGCGTTGCAAAGCATCGCGGAGGACGTTTCAAAGCATCGCGGAGGACGTTGCAAAGCATCGGAGAGGGCGTTGCAAAGCATCATAGAGGGCGTTGCAAAGCATCGCGGAGGACGTTGCAAAGCATCGCAGAGGGCGTTGCAAAGCATCGGGGAGGGAACTGCATCAGCAGTTTCGTCAGCGTATCAGTTTTCGCAAAGTGTGGTACTTAGTTACCCCCATTGGGCGCTCTCACATTTCGTCCAGGTAGGCAGGCAACGTTCTTGTTCTCGCTTATGGGTGTCTCCCGGGCGAGCTCCACCAAGGCGATGTCGTTGTAGGAGAGCCGTCTGCCGGGATTGACCAGCACCCTCTGCGCCGGGATGTCCGCATGGCTCGAGTCGCTGTCCATCGACATGTCGTGCTCGCCGACACGGATCTCCCAGTTTCTTGGGTCGGAGCTGATATTGGGATAGAGAGGACTCTTCTCGAAGCAGTGGGCGGCGGTCAGCACCCAGCGCGGGTGAATCAAAGTGCCGCCGCACAGGTGCTTGAAGGAACCGTCATTCTGTTTAAAGCGCAGACTCACCTACAGGTAATTTTTTTAGTTAAATTCCAGGTTAAAGGGATCGTTGGATATTGACCTCTCTACTCAGGTGGGTACACGGGGCCACTTACCAGCCAAGGCCACTGGCCATTGTCAGACGACTGGCCGCCAACGATTCGCTTTTTGATAGCGGAACGCCGAGCTCGGAGGGAGGCCAGATAGGCGGAATAGACGGCGCTGTACCGGTTGCGACCGCAATGGGCGCGCAGGACGTGACGGCGACGCTGGCCTGACTGCTCCCGCTGCTGCTCCCGCTGCTGCTCCCGCTGCTGCTCCGAAGCAGTAGCGATGACTAGAAGCAGACTCGAAATCAGTAGAAAGCTAAGAATACCCCTCATTGGGTTGGCTCGAATGCGCATTGCTAGACAATTTTGCTGTGAAAAACATTTGACATTGACTGATTGTTCGAGTGTATAAAAGTGCTTAGTGAATAACCAATAGTACTCATACTTTTTTGAGACTCACCTTTCAAATGTTCGCTTGCTGAGTGGTGTTGCAGGTTTTTGTACGCGAGAATCGAGATTGACAGATATTTATTGAGAGAGAAAGAGGGGGAGAAGATGAGGAGTCCTCCGTCAAGCGGCGGAGCTGGCGTCAGTTCTGGCGCTACCCCAGCGTTTATCAATGCATCCGGGATCCGACCGAAAGTTAGGGGGGGGGAGTTGCAAATATCCTCAAACAGACGCTGGCCAATTGCAAACGAGTACAAAAACTAGACATAAAACTCAAATATTGTGTAGTTTTTTGGAGGCTAACTTCCTAGAAAAAAAGAGACACTGCAAAGATAGGAAACAATCCTTTCTTCATCGCAAGATCCATGATTGCATTTGCCATTTCTTCCATTTAGGAAGCACAAAATGTTACTCTGGTGTGTTTTATCTGGTTGTGTAGTGAAATTTTCCTTTTCATGTTGTTTCACAAAGATCATTTGCTTTTGGAGAAGAGGGGACTGTAGTTAAGTGCTCAGAGCGTCGGACTCACGACTTGAAAGTCGGGGGTTCGATCCCCGATCCCACTCGGAACTATTTGTGTCCTTGAGCAAGACACTTAACTCTGCATTGCTTCAGTTCTCCCAGCTGTAAAATGGGGGCCAGCATTAGCTGGGGTAATTGAGGCTGTGTGTGGCGACCCCCCAGTCCTTGGACTGAACAGCCGTACGCAGCCTTCAGATGCGCCGCGCAATGGCTGCGGCTGAGCTGTCGGCACGGACTACTTATCTACTAGTGGTCCTTGGCTGTCGGTTGCTCATCTGGCCATTAGGGCAGGTGTAATAAAATATTATAATAACTAATTTTATCTATCTCCGCAGTGCATTCTTTCCAAGAAATAGGCCTCCTAAAAAATTGCACGATCTTTGAGTTTTACGTCCTGCTCTGCTTCAGCGGACCTTGCTTATCAGGTGATGGAAACAAGTAATTTCTATTTATTGCACGACGCGCCAAACCCAGTAGGAGTAGGAGAAACATTCGCTATAAATTTTCTGCCAAGTCGTGCAAATTAATCTGCTGTCAATTTCCCTGCCATATTACCGCTTCTGAAACTTCCTTCCGTGAAGTCTGAGCTGCGATAGTGCCCCTACCCCCCCCCCGGGCAAAGTGGAAAATTTCTCCCCAGAACCCATCAGTGAACTTACGAGTATTTTAACATAGGGGTTGAAAGTGCATCAGTTACTTCAAGTGGGTCACTGCTCTCATTTATTGTATGACAGCAGCTGAGCGAAGGCAATCATCCCTCAGGGGAATCTCCACCCCACTCTAGAGCTCTCTATTCTCATTATCGTTTCGCAGTTTGCCTCCTACTCTCCTACGAAGCGGTATTAAAGTACTGATACTGCATCCGCTACATCCTCTGGACCCAGCTGGAGTCATTGGCAATGCTGCTTTAACTTTTCAAATTATCCCTATTCTCCAGTCTCCCTCCCTCAGTCTACATCCCTCAGTCTCCCTCACTCAGTCTCCCTCCCTCAGTCTCCCTCACTTAGTCTCCCTCCCTCAGTCTCCCTCACTTAGTCTCCCTCCCTCAGTCTCCCTCCCTCAGTCTCCCTCCCTCAGTCTCCCTTCCTCAGTCTCCCTCCCTCAGTCTCCATCCCTCAGTCTCCATCCCTCAGTCTCCATCCCTCAGTCTCCCTCCCTCAGTCTCCCTCCCTCAGTCTCCCTCCCTCAGTCTCCTGTCTGTTCTGGCCATACCCTACTCATATTTTCATAACATATACCTTCCGAACTCTGCACCAGCACCGGTTGGAGGTCATGGACACTGTCTGCGATCTGATGCCTTATGGAAGTAGATTTTGCTTGGGGCAAAATCTGCGATGAAGCTCCGGCGCTGATAGATGGAGAGCTTTGAAAGCGGGGCCGGATAGCTTGCCTCAAGAGCAGCGATGCTCTCGGTGCACGCGATTAGCGAGACGAGAGGCTGTGAGAAAAATCTCCCAAGGGGATGATTTAATCCTCAATGTAGCGGATAGGGCGATGCTGCCCCATTGCGCTGCGGCTTGCTTTTCGACTGATATTGGGGTGCTTTTATCGGGCCGGGTGCTGGCTCGGAAGACTTTTTCTCCTTTGACAGCATTCTTGTTTTGGTTTCCATTGGCGCCTCTGTCACTCATTTTGGCGCCATGGTCACTCATTTTAGCGCCTAGGTCGCTCATTTTGGCGCCTCTGTCACTCATTTTGGCGCCATGGTCACTCATTTTAGCGCCTAGGTCGCTCATTTTGGCGCCTCGGTCACTCATTTTGGCGCCTCTGTCACTCATTTTGGCGCCATGGTCACTCATTTTAGCGCCTAGGTCGCTCATTTTGGCGCCTCTGTCACTCATTTTGGCGCCATGGTCACTCATTTTAGTGCCTAGGTCGCTCATTTTGGCGCCTCTGTCACTCATTTTGGCGCCTCTGTCACTGATTTTGGCGCCTCTGTCACTGATTTTGGCGCCTCTGTCACTCATTTTGGCGCCTCTGTCACTGATTTTGGCGCCTCTGTCGCTCATTTTGGCGCCTCTGTCACTGATTTTGGCGCCTCTGTCGCTCTGTCTCATTTTGGCTACTTAAATTTCAGCTTCAGATTACATTTTATCCGTTCCTGATCAAAGCAAACTTCAAGTCCCTTTGATCTTGCCGAAAGTCAAGAGTAGCGCAAATTGAGTTCAATCAGTTGATTGGTCTGTGAGAGTTGCATTGGTTGTCTGCAGGTCAAACTGGTTGAAGATGAAAGCAGCGCCTAAAAACTACAGTTAAACCTGCTATCAACTTTGCACGAGCAATATCGATACATGAATCACGATACTTCAACTGTGGGTTTTAAGCGTTGCCGTGCGCCCAAGTTTTGCTACAGATCACGCCGAGCAGATTTTGCTTGCAAAAATATCAGAAAAAGAAACGAAAAAAATTAGACGGGCTGATAACTGAGGGAGGCAACCTGAAGAGGTAGGTAGATAGAGATAGATCTCTAGATAGATGCCTAGATAGATGTGTATATAGATCTCTAGATAGATGCCTAGATAGATGTGTATATAGATCTATAGATAGATGTCTAGATAGATCTCTAGATAGATGTCTAGATAGATGCCTAGATAGATGTGTATATAGATCTCTAGATAGATGCCTAGATAGATGTGTATATAGATCTATAGATAGATGTCTAGATAGATCTCTAGATAGATGTCTAGATAGATCTCTAGATAGATCTCTAGATAAATCTATAGATAGATGTCTAGATAGATCGCTAATAGATCTCTAGATAGATCTCTAGATAAATCTATAGATAGATGTCAAGATAGATCTCTAGATAGATGCCTAGATAGATCTCTAGATAGATATCAAGATAGATGCCTAGATAGATCTCTAATAGATCTCCAATAGATATCTAGGTAGATGTCAATATAGATCTCTAATAGATATCTAGATAGATGTCAAGATAGATCTCTAGATAGATGCCTAGATAAATCTCTAGATAGAACTCTAGACATCTCTAGATAGATCCCTCTAGATCCAGCCGGATCCTCCGCCATGAAAGCAGAACTGCCCCCACAGCGCCACTCAGACAGCTCGGAGCATCAAAATTATTTGAGGAGATTTCTCCAGCGGAGGTGGGAAATTGACATGGCGAAAAATCGGATTCCGGCATAAAAGGCGAATTTCTCTTTCCGATGAAGCATCCGTGCGAAGACGGAGGTGCAAAAATTGGGGTACAATTGGCACCCGCGAGAAATGAATGAATGTACTTTTGCAGCAATCGAAATTGCGGATTCCCCGTGTTTGATTTTTTTTCCGCTTCTGTTCGAGTGGCGCCGGCGATGGCTTGGCGGATCTTTCCCGCTAACTTTATGACACCTGCCAATCTTCATTTTATGACCCCCTTGGGCGCTTATTTGCAACCCCTGGCAGCGCCTTCCTGTCTGAGTCCGACCGTGTTAACCGCGTGCTCGGGTTGAGTTTCATCTGCAGAGATACGAGTATGCTCTGCCGTTGGTTGAGTCACTCTGCATCCTGAGCCTCAATTCTACTGCCTCCCCTCTCTGCTTCTCACTACACCCTAATTCTCCCGAATCCCACTCACCATTCCTCAGTCAGCCCTCTTTCAGTCTCATTTGGAGCCATTTCAGCGCTCCCGTTGCCATTTGGCGCCATTTCAGCGCTCCCATTGCCATTTGGCGCCATTTCAGCGCTCCCGTTGCCATTTGTCGCCATTTTAGCGCTCCAGTTGCCATTTGGCGCCATTTCAGCGCTCCCGTTGCCATTTGGCGCCATTTCAGAGCTCCAGTTGCCATTCATTTGGCGCCATTTCAGAGCTCAGATTGCCACTCATTTGGCGCCATTTCAGAGCTCCCGTTGCCAGTCATTTGGCGCCCCAGATGACGCATCTAGCTTCAACCCCATAGCTCGATCAGAAAGAAAACAAAGGCTAGCTCACATGAAATTAAATTAAAACTGCCATCTATACATGCATATATTATATTGCTCCCACAGTCATCTGGCAAAATTCGCGCTAGAAGCAAATTTATTGCTATCTAAGTCCCATGTCCCATGTCATAAATTCTAAAGAATTCAGCTACTGTGGGATTAATTCAAGTCATGTTTTTCTTCCTCTGTAATTATTGCCCTCACTCAGAGTGTTGCAGAACTTCCAATTTATTTATAAATTTATCATAAATTGTATATGATAAATCTTTTTTCAAAAAAATGAAAAAAATGTTTTACGAGCTAATATTGGACAGAAACTCTCCCTCCATGCAGGTAGCAATTCAAAGGTGAATTTTTGTCTTCTTGTGTCTGCGTCTGTATATTTACAATACAAGCAAATATATATAATTAACAGAAATTATGCTGAAGAATATAATACAGAATGAACAATTTGAATATTGCTAATAGAAAGAACTTAGTACGAGCGTAATTGTGTTGCTAAATATTCAATAAATTAAATAATAATTAGTGATTAAAAAATTGTGAGAGGGTGCTTGAGTTGTAAATAGTAGTATTACTATTTTTCTGATTTTGTTAATATTGAAGATAAAAAAGAAAAACGTATGAACAGATCCGACTACTCATTTGGAAGACTCAAGTAGCCAGTAGGGGACATTATTTAAACAAATGTGTAGCAACGAGGCAGGATGTGACGGCGGGTTCCTTTAAAAAAAGAATTTGACTTCAGGATTCAGTTCGATAAAAAAAGGGATAAGAAAAAAATAGTTAAATATACATAGCGCTAACATTTCCAATCCGCAACCGCTTACTACTGACGGTAAGTAGTAGATAAGCGTCGGGCGTCAGTGGAACTGCTGGCAGGAGGCCAGGCGCTGCATCCGCGAGTGCCGCTTGTGGCTGTGCCGCCGCTGCCAGTCCAGCCTGTCGCGCTGGAAGGCCGCCAGCTCGTTGCGGAACGCCGGATCGGACATTCGGCGATAAAATTGAGGCTGACAGTCCTCCTGGCGGGCGGGGAGCGGGACCGACTTTCTAAGAAACTGCAACCCGTCTGACACTTTCTAAGAAACTGCAACCCGTCCGACACTTTCTAAGAAACTGCAACCCGTCCGACACTTTCTAAGAAACTGCCACCCGTCTGACACTTTCTAAGAAACTGCAATCCGTCTGAGACAGAAACTTTCCAAGAAAATGCAATCCGTCTGAGACTTTCTAAGAAACTGCAACCCGTCTGACACTTTCTAAGAAACAGCAACCCGTCTGACACTTTCTAAGAAACAGCAACCCGTCTGACACTATCTTTTTCGCTTCTGAGAAATCAAATAACGTTTCAGATTTATCGTATTAAAATACTTTTTAATTGTTTCTTAGAATCCAATACAAATTCTTAGAAAAAGTTCAGTCTGTTTTGCAATTGATTTGTATTTGTGTATTTTCTGTTTGAATGCTTAAAATCCAAATTTTTAAACGTTTTAAAAAAACAGGATTTTTCTGACTACTACTACTTTAAGTAGAGCTAACCCAGTAATTGGCTAATTTTTCTTTAACTCAACGTCGACTTGTGTGTTACCTTGTGCGCATTGAAGAAGCTCTTGTACCCGTCCTTCAGCAGGTACACTTCCGGGAAGTGCAGAATTGGATAGTTCTCAGCGTTGCACTCGCGATCTGTCTGTCTAAGAAACCTCGCCAGCTTCGGCGCCCGTTCGCTGCTGAATTCGCAGTGGAAAATCAGAACCGGTCGGGGAGACTCGACGGCGTTGCCCGAGGCCGCCGCGGCCACCGCCGGTTCAACAATGGTGGACAGCAGGTCCTCCTTGGAAAAGAAAATTTTTGTTGTAACTTTTAGTAAAATTTCTATCGATAACAAAAAACACGCTAATTTTTCTTTACACTCTACTGTAAGCAATTTTTGCAAACTGACCTGCTTGTAAATATTAATAGCGCCCTGGATGTGGCCGCCGTCGAACTCATAGGGATAGCGGCAGTCGATTATTTGATAGTTCGGCACCCTGTCGGCGAATTCGCCCCTCAGCAGGCCGCTGACCGTGGCGGCGGTCACGTAGCGGATGCCGTAGTCCATCTCCTTGACAGTGGGCAGCGAGTGCTGCTGCTCAGAGTTGCCAATCAAATTTAACGAGTCGATTGAAGCGATGGCCTTGTCCACCTTGTCGGAGTCCAGGGTGCTGCCGCGCTTGCTATTCAGGGCGCTCATCTCGCTGGTGCAGCGCTGGAGCAGCGGCGGCTTCTTTGACTGTTGATGCTGCTGATGTTGAAGCTCTGAAGTCGCTGACGGCGCCTTTGAATTGGTCGAATCGCCGAGGGGAGTTCGGCCGAGTCGTCGGCGCTTCGGAGTGGCCGTTTTCGGCGTCTGGTCCAGCGGCTGCTGCGGCTGCTCCGGCTGGCTCACCGGCGAGGGACGCTTGAAGCTGCGCCTTCGTGGCTGCTGCTGACTTCTAGCCGCCGTTGCTGGCGGAGGCCTCGGCGGCGGCGGCGGCGCCTGCATCGACGTCGGGCTGGACGAGAAGCCGAACAGCGGCACCGTGGCGAGGCGCGGCTCGTTCGCCGGCTGCTGAGGAGCGCCGGTGCCGCTCCTGGCGGCATTGCCGGCTGCCATCGGCGACCAGAGGCGTCGGCGAAGCGTCGGCTCCGACGGTGACGAGCAGAACGCCGGAGCAGCCGCCGTCGTCCTCGACCGGATCGGCGTCCCGTTGCAGTCAGTCGTCGCCGCGTTCTCCTCGTCGTCGTAGCCGGGCAGGCGTGCCGGCACCCAGTCGTCTTCGTTGTCGTCTTCGCAGCTGAACTGCTGCTGCAGGGTCGGCCGTCGGAACTGCAACAGCGAGTCGTTGCTGTCGTCAATTCCGAACCTGACGCTGTCGCTGATCAGGGCGGGCTTGACGGCGGAGCTGGAGGCCGCTGCACCGGCGCTCACCGACGGGGTGAGTCCGGCGCCAGAAAGCTGGTGAGTCAGGCTGGTCATCGGGGAGGCGAACACGGCGTTGTCATCGTCGGCAACAACAACTGACTCGTGCGACTGGTTAACTGGCATTGCTGATTGAGGGGCTAAGGGAAACAGTTAAAAATAAAATGACTATTATACTGAAGGTCTTATTCTATAGAAAAATCGCTCAGCTATCTAGTACTAGTAGCTTATCTGACTCTGCGTCTGTCCAGAGGGGACCTGGCTGCGATGGAAGCGGGCTCGGAGCCGGGTTCACGGCCGGGTTATAAGGGGTAGCGGAGGTTGAGGTTGAGGTCCTCCCACTCCCAGCGTCGGGCCTCTCCGGGACTGAGTGACTCGGATTCTCTGGTCCAATGGGCGTCTGGCATAACTGTGTGGGGCCTCCGTGACCTGGAGGCCAGGGGTTGGGGTCCAGAAGGCTGCGTGTTCTGGCAGTGTACGTGAAGCCAGGAGAGAGGGGCCAAACGTGCTTCTGGGCTGGGCCAATGAAACTTGTGTGGGGGTGTTTTGGTTCGCGTCCCGGAGAGGGTGTAAGGCGCTCTGGGCCTCAGGAAGGAGCCAAGGGAGGCCCTTGTCCTGTCTTGGCAAAAGAAGACTTTGTCCAACAATTGCTTCGTCTGTGTGTGTGTGTGTGTGCTTTGTTTCGTCTGCTTTGCTTGCGGTCAGGGCAAAGGCGCATGCGTGCTCTGCTGCCTCTGATGCCTCTGATGCCTCTTTGATTGCTTTGGTCTGTCTTGTGCTGATTTCATGGTGGGATAGTGAGAGGGAGAGGTGAGGGCGAGAGAGGCAGAAGGAGGAAGAGATGAGGGAGGGAGAGGCACAGAGAGGGAGATGAGGGAGAGAGGCAGAGGGGGAGATAGGGGGGAGAGGCTGAGGGGCAGATGGGGGGAGAGGAAGAGGTGAGATGTGGGAGAGAGAGAGAGAGGCAGAGGGGGAGATGGGGGGAGAGGCAGAGGAGAGATGTGGGAGAGAGAGGCAGGGGGAGACGTGGGAGAGGGAGGCAGAGGGGGAGATGTGGGAGAGGGAGGCAGGGGGGGGAGATGTGGGAGAGGGAGACAGAGGGGGAGATGTGGGAGAGGGAGACAGAGGGGGAGATGTGGGAGAGGGAGACAGAGGGGGGAGATGTGGGAGAGGGAGACAGGGGGGGAGATGTGGGAGAGGGAGACAGGGGGGAGATGTGGGAGAGGGAGACAGAGGGGGGAGATGTGGGAGAGGGAGACAGGGGGGAGATGTGGGAGAGAGAGGCAGAGGGGGAGATGTGGGAGAGGGAGACAGAGGGGGGAGATGTGGGAGAGGGAGACAGAGGGGGAGATGTGGGAGAGGGAGACAGGGGGGGAGATGTGGGAGAGGGAGACAGGGGGGAGATGTGGGAGAGGGAGACAGAGGGGGGAGATGTGGGAGAGGGAGACAGAGGGGGGAGATGTGGGAGAGGGAGACAGAGGGGGGAGATGTGGGAGAGGGAGGCAGAGGGGGAGATGTGGGAGAGGGAGGCAGAGGGGAGAGATGTGGGAGAGGGAGGCAGAGGGGGGAGATGTGGGAGAGAGAGGCAGAGGGAAAGATATGGGAGAGGAAGGCAGAGGGGGAGATGTGGGAGAGAGAGGCAGAGGGGGAGATGTGGGAGAGGGAGACAGAGGGGGAGATGTGGGAGAGGGAGAATGATACAAAAGAGTAACACAGAGCAAAATCTTCCGTCTGTGCCAGGCACAAAAGCCAGCAAAATCGCAGTGTAAGATTCGAGCAGAAGCAATAAGGTTTCCTATGCACCGGAGCATTATATTTATGCAACACAGGAACAAGCATTCGATAAAATAATTTCTAAAAGCAAACTTCCAGACTTGGCTTAGTACGAGCTAGAAAGGAATTTTGTTGTGTAATAAAAAAATTTAATGCTTTGCAAAACCTGTAGCCACTCGGGTTTCCCCAGGTTTTTCGCTCCACTCTCTCACGACTGCCAGCTGTTCAGCAGAAGAGTTCAAATTAAGGCCAAGGCTGTTCCAGAGCCACCCGGAATATGTATAACCCTGTATAATGTAGCTGCTTTTTGGGATCCGAAGGGCGCCATTTGGGATCTGATGGGCACCAATCTAGATCCGATAGGCACCAATCTAGATCTGAGGGGCGCCAATCTAGATCTGAGGGGCGTCAATCTAGATCTGATGGGCACCAATCTAGATCCGATAGGCGCCAATCTAGATCTGATGGGCACCAATCTAGATCCGATAGGCACCAATCTAGATCCGATAGGCACCAATCTAGATCTGAGGGGCGCCAATCTAGATCTGAGGGGCGTCAATCTAGATCTGAGGGGCGTCAATCTAGATCTGAGGGGCGCCAATCTAGATCTGAGGGGCGCCAATCAAGATCTGAGGGGCACCAATCAAGATCTGAGGGGCGTCAATCTAGATCTGAGGGGCGCCAATCTAGATCTGAGGGGCGTCAATCTAGATCTGAGGGGCGCCAATCAAGATCTGAGGGGCACCAATCAAGATCTGAGGGGCGTCAATCTAGATCTGAGGCGCCAATCTAGATCTGAGGGGCGTCAATCTAGATCTGAGGGGCGCCAATCTAGATCTGAGGGGCGCCAATCTAGATCTGAGGGGCATCAATCTAGATCTGAGGGGCACCAATCTAAATCCGATAGGCGCCAATCTAGATCTGATGGGCACCAATCTAGATCCAATAGGCACCAATCTAGATCCAATAGGCGCCAATCTAGATCTGAGGGGCGTCAATCTAGATCTGAGGGGCGTCAATCTAGATCTGAGGGGCGCCAATCAAGATCTGAGGGGCGCCAATATAGATCTGAGGGGCACCAATCTAGATCTGAGGGATGCCAAACTGGATCTGAGGGGCGTCAATCTAGATCTAAAGGGCGTCAATCTAGATCTGAGGGGCGTCAATCTAGATCTGAGGGGCGCCAATCAAGATCTGAGGGGCGCCAATCAAGATCTGAGGGGCGCCAATATAGATCTGAGGGGCACCAATCTAGATCTGAGGGATGCCAAACTGGATCTGAGGGGCGTCAATCTAGATCTAAAGGGCGTCAATCTAGATCTGAGGGGCGTCAATCTAGATCTGAGGGCGCCAATCAGATCTGAGGGGCGCCAATCAAGATCTGAGGGGCGCCAATCAAGATCTGAGGGGCGCCAATCAAGATCTGAGGGGCGCCAATCAAGATCTGAGGGGCGCCAATCAAGATCTGAGGGGCGCCAATCAAGATCTGAGGGGCGCCCATCTGAACATGAAAGTTAAAACACTAAGACAGATACATGTTGCTTTGTGAAGAATTTAAGGATTAAGGAATGATGGATTTTAAAAGCTTTAATCTTCTCTGATTTTTGTCTATCTGCCGAGTCATACCTCTATTGTAATTCCCCATCTGATATCCTAGGCTGGAGTCTTGCGTGAGTTCCGCATGCTGTCCACATGTATATCTCAGATATCAAACCATTGCCAAATTACAAATGCGCCACCGTCACAAATTAGACTTGCTAATTAGCTTGGCTTGTATTATACAAAACTGTGCCTGACTAACTGGAAAGTTCTATAAATAGATGCAGTCTGGGTTGGTCTCCGATTTCTCAGTGGCCCCTGTTTTGAATTAATCCTTATATGTCGCTGCGTGTTTGGGATCTGAGTGGCGCCATTTGGGATCTGAGTGGCGCCATTTGGGATCTGAGTGGCGCCATTTGGGATCTGAGTGGCGCCATTTGGGATCTGAGTGGCGCCATTTGGGATCTGAGTGGCGCTATTTGGGATCTGAGTGGCGCCATTTGGGATCTGAGTGGTGCCATTTGGGATCTGAGTGGCGCCATTTGAGATCTGAGTGGCGCCATTTGGGATCTGAGTGGCGCCATTTGGGATTTGAGTGGCGCGATTTGGGATCTGAGTGGTGCCATTTGGGATCTGAGTGGCGCCATTTGGGATCTGAGTGGTGCCATTTGGGATCTGAGTGGCGCCATTTGGGATCTGAGTGGCGCCATTTGGGATCTGAGTGACGCCAATCTGGAACGGAGGGGCGCCATCTACAGCTCAGAAACCGGCCATTATTATCTTCAATGTGTCAATTTTAATTCAGTAACAAAACCGTAGGACATTGGGGGTGGGGGATTCAGTGAAATAAATATACGTGTAGGTATTCTAATTAGCACTTTCCAATAGTAACCAAGTGAAGCTTGAGCTTCGATGGAAGCCGAGGTACCCCCGGGGCCCTAGCAATTTACCAAAAAGATCAACGCCATTGCAATAGCCCGATTTTGATTAGTTCGACTTTGGCAGTTAGAAACCAAGCATGGTTTAAGCTATCTAGGAGAAAAATGTCAGATGACAATTGCTTTTAGAGTTGATTGATTGACAACTACGTGTATGGTTATGGTTATGCTGTTTAGGCTCATCTTACATTTATATCGTAAGTTGGTTATAAAGATTACAGTGGATCTGTGTTGGAACTAACTAGCATAGTTTTAATTTCTTGGCTCTGCTGGAATGTAGAGAATGGGGGTTGTCCCATAACAGTTACAGTGCCTGACTGGGAGGCAAGATTCTTCAACCTTCTATCGGCATTTTCTTCCAAGCTTATGTCCGAGAAACAAGGCAAAAGCCAATTTTTTAAAGAGTTTCTGTTCTGCAGCCGGTTCCCATGCGGCGCTGTACAAGCGGAATCAAAAATTGATACTTTGGCAAGCCTTACTGGATTAGAGCTTTGCGCTGTTGACTTCTACGAATAGAAGACTGTAGCAATTTCGTTGTAGCAGTGTGCATGTTGCAGACTTCGAGAGAAGGGGGCTGACAGACAAGATAGAGGGAGACAGGATTCTGTGGCGGGACGGGGGAACAGAAGAATGAGATACAAGGGAGGGAGACACAAGAGAAGGAGATAAGACAGGGAGAAACAAGATAGGGAGACAAGACAGGGAGAGACAAGACAGAGAGAGACAAGAGAGAGAGAGACAAGAGAGGGAGAGACAAGAGAGAGAGAGACAAGAGAGGGAGAGACAAGAGAGAGAGAGAGAGACAAGAGAGGGAGAGACAAGAGAGAGAGAGAGACAAGAGAGAGAGAGACAAGAGAGAGAGAGACAAGAGAGAGAGAGACAAGAGAGAGAGAGAGACAAGAGAGGGAGAGACAAGAGAGAGAGAGACAAGAGAGGGAGAGACAAGAGAGAGAGAGACAAGAGAGGGAGAGAGATACAAGAGAGGGAGAGAGAGACAAGAGAGGGAGAGACAAGAGAGGGAGAGACAAGAGAGGGAGAGACAAGAGAGAGAGAGACAAGAGAGGGAGAGACAAGAGAGAGAGAGACAAGAGAGGGAGAGACAAGAGAGAGAGAGAGAGACAAGAGAGGGAGAGAGATACAAGAGAGGGAGAGAGAGACAAGAGAGGGAGAGAGAGACAAGAGAGGGAGAGACAAGAGAGGGAGAGACAAGAGAGGGAGAGAGATACAAGAGAGGGAGAGAGAGACAAGAAAGGGAGAGACAAGAGAGGGAGAGAGAGACAAGAGAGGGAGAGACAAGAGAGAGAGAGAGACAAGAGAGGGAGAGACAAGAGAGGGAGAGACAAGAGAGGGAGAGACAAGAGAGAGAGAGAGAGAGAGACAAGAGAGGGAGAGACAAGAGAGGGAGAGACAAGAGAGAGAGAGACAAGAGAGGGAGAGACAAGAGAGAGAGAGACAAGAGAGGGAGAGACAAGAGAGGGAGAGACAAGAGAGAGAGAGAGAGACAAGAGAGGGAGAGACAAGAGAGGGAGAGACAAGAGAGGGAGAGACAAGAGAGGGAGAGACAAGAGAGAGAGAGAGAGACAAGAGAGGGAGAGACAAGAGAGGGAGAGACAAGAGAGGGAGAGACAAGAGAGAGAGAGACAAGAGAGGGAGAGACAAGAGAGGGAGAGACAAGAGAGGGAGAGACAAGAGAGGGAGAGACAAGAGAGGGAGAGACAAGAGAGAGAGAGAGAGACAAGAGAGGGAGAGACAAGAGAGGGAGAGACAAGAGAGAGAGAGACAAGAGAGGGAGAGACAAGAGAGAGAGAGACAAGAGAGGGAGAGAGATACAAGAGAGGGAGAGACAAGAGAGAGAGAGAGAGACAAGAGGGACAGGAGACGCAGAGACCCATAAATAGATTTAGATAGCGTCCCTATCTAAATTGAATTGCAAAATCTCATCACATCTGCCCATATGGAGGTAAATAATTATTTATTTAGTCATATATTATGCTGCCAACTGGGCGAGTGCGAGGGCGCTGGTGCAAGATTACGTAACAGATTTCTCGCTAAACCAAAAGCATTCTGCATAGCCTATTGTATTGATATAATAAGCTGTATGCAGACCCAAAGTCTATCCGCAAATTTTCTAATATCATGGTTATTTGCAGCTACGGACTCCGGATAATTTGCTAGTCGAAATTCGAGGTGATAAAAACGAATGCAAACCCTCTATGGTTTTTGAGTCGCAGTTTTACTCAAATATCGCCTGGAGGCATTCATAGCATAATAAGTTAGTAAATTCATATACCAGTAGAAGAAGGGATACAACGGTGATCTCGAACTCAACGGGAGATCACTGTGAGTTCTCTAAAACTCGGACTTAATGTTATACCCGGTATTTAACTATAGTTTACGGATATACACTGTAGCTTAGGAAAGACTGCTGTTCTAGCTTTCAGTTTTTAGTCACACTTTTAGTGCTTTTGTGCAGTTTCTATCCAGATAGAGCAATTAGGGTTCTATAAAACCCCAGCACCCCTCTCTATCTCACTTTCTAACTCCTTCTCTCTATCTCACTCTCTTCATATTCCTCTATTCTCTCTATCTAACTCTCTTTATCTTTCTCTCTTCTCTCTATCTCACTTTCTTCATCTTCTTTTCTTCTCCCTATCTCTCATCTCTTTCTCACTCTTTTCATCTCTCTCTCTCTCTCTCTCTCTCTCTCTCTCCATCTCCCCTCTCATCTCTCTATCTCACTCTTTTCATCTCCCTATCTCTTATCTCTTTCTCACTCTTTTCATCTCTCTCTCTCTCTCTCTCTCTCTCCTCTACCATATAAAATCTTACTCTATCTATTGCCTCCTATCTCCCCTTATACACTCACTCCTCAGTCCCTGTAACTAAAACACTGCCTTTCCCTTTTTGTTTGCAATAACCTCACTCTCCTAATTGTCTCTCTTTTTAACCTTTCTACTCTCTGCTCACACATCTTACCCTCCTTGGACCCCCCCTATACTCAATTAGCAATTGGCGAAATCCAACCATAGAATTAAGGTGTTCCCAAAGCATCGCGACACGGCAGGCTAATTATCCTCGGGACCATCAATGCGAAAAACAGTCAACCTTGGCCTGAGCTGCTGGTCTCAAATTCGAACGCAATGGCAATGCAAGCAAGTCAGATGCCAATGGATAGATAAGAAACCCCACAGTCAGGTCTGGTGGACTGCATGCCCCCCTATCAATTATCACTTCAATTTCTGAGTCTAAATTCCAATTCAATTCCAGTTTTTGGATGCAAAGATTGCATTTGTGACTAAAGGGCTGATAGTAACAAAGCGAAGTATCGATTACTTCCGGCTCAGTTCCGGCTCGCTCTCTTTATTTGCATCCTGGTCTTCTGCTACTGCAGCTCTGCGTGCTGCTGTGGAGTTCTTTTAAGCTAAACTGCAAGTTGGAACACGTCACTTCCTTCCGCTGTCATTCATGCGCTCTTGCCAGGACTTACGCTTGCAGACATGGATTGTGAAAAATACCAGGATGTGGCAACCGGATGTCTAGGGCGGGTAGCAACTAGAGAGAACTTTTAGATAGATAGATAGATAGATAGATATATAGATAGATAGATAGATAGATAGATAGATAGATAGATAGATAGATAGATAGATAGATAGATGGATAGATAGATAGATAGATAGATAGATAGATGGATAGATAGATAGATAGATGGATTGATAAATAGATGGATAGATAGATGGATAGATAGATAGATAGATAGATAGATAGATAGATAGATAGATAGATAGATAGATAGATAGATAGATAGATAGATAGATAGATAGATAGATAGATAGATAGATAGATAGATAGATAGATAGATAGATAGATAGATAGATAGATAGATAGATAGATAGATAGATAGATAGATAGATAGATAGATAGATAGATAGATAGATAGATAGATAGATAGATAGATAGATAGATAGATAGATAGATAGATAGATAGATAGATAGATAGATAGATAGATAGATGGATAGATAGATAGATAGATAGATAGATAGATAGATAGATAGATAAATAGATAGATAAATAGATGGATAGAAAGATGAGACAGTTTGTTGTGTCCAAGTTCGAAATGCCTGGCTGGGACCCAGTTCAGACCTACAGGGCAATTTACACAAACGTAATCAGCAGGCCCTCCCGCCTTCCTTATCTATCTCGTAATGCTGTGCAAGGCCAGTCCAAGTCTTTGTCCATCAATCGTGGGCCCCCCGGCCGTCTCAGCCCCATGAAGCGAAGCAATGCCTTCATTTCTCTTACCCTCCCCGCCACATTATTTATCTATCACGCAGTTCCCAGGCTGATAGCAGACGGGACTGCAGGTGACCAGAGACCAGAAGTAGACGGGGGGAGGACACCCAAGCCCCTGACTCGCTCCGTTGCTTCAGTTCGACAGTGAATGATGAAATTTTGAAGCCATCGAACGAATCATGCTTCTTCTTCTATAGTTCTAGTTGAAACAGCTGGAAATCGCGGTTTCTGTTCCCTTCACCCTGTTTCCCCCCCAGTCAGAATGGATGGGATGTACGCGCTTTCACCCGCCTTTAGTTTGCGTCCCTGTCCCGTTCTTCGTAACCTCCCACCAAACACGTACATTTGGAGATGAGGTTTTTCGAGAGGCAACGGTGGAGCGGAGAGGCGATAAGGGGGGCTGTCTCAACCCCCATAGACAAAAGCTATTCAGCTTTGAATATATCGATTTTCGTGGGCGGAATCCAAGGCAGGCTCGGAGGCCTCATAGAATGAATAATTGCTCGGGTCTAGCCGCCCAACTACCCCATTCAAAAAGCGCGAAAAAGACCCAGGCCAGGTCACATACCATCTCGCTTCACCTCCCTTTCAAGGATGTATGTTATGTATGATATGAACCTATACATAACATAACATTTAGCATAACATGACAACCTTTAGCAGTGTTAAAAAATTGATGATACACCAATAAAAACGTCAATTGATGTAAAATCATGCACATATTCGGTTCATTACTTCATTTTAGATTTTTAAAGAAATGGTTTTTTCTTGACCATAGACTATAGCAGTTAATATAGCAGTTGTTACATAATAAAATGTACAGAGTGGCATCCAGGGTAGATATAGCATAGGCCATAGACTATAGCAGTTAACACACAATGCTTACAGCTTCTCCAGATTCCTATACAAAGGTCTCCTTGGCTCTTCAACTCGTGGGGGCACGCGAGCGGGCAAGCCGCGGCCTGGTCTGGCCTGGATCCCTGAACGCATGCAGGCCCCCAACACCCCACCCCCACACCCCAGTTGCCCCGAGTAGAAACGAAAGAAAGCCCAAAAGCATTGTATAAAGGCCCGCCTCTCTGCTGTGGTGGCGACCTTGGTGTGCCTTCTAGTTTTGTTATGCCATTCTTCAGCGGGATTGATGGGGGCGGAACAGAGCTCAGGGCGCCCGCCCTTCGATTTTCCCTGCGTGTGCCAAAGGGCTATTGCTTAACCTGTAAGACATATGCGGGCTTAATGCTAAAATCTCCTGTCTCTTAGACTTCCAAGCTTCCAAGCATCTCTATTAATTCAATGGCTTCACAATCCCCCATATTCACAATCCCCAATCTTCACAATCCCCCAGCTTCACAATCCCCCATATTCACAATCCCCAATCTTCACAATCCCACAATCCCCAAGCTTCACAATCCCCAAGCTTCACAATCCCCAAGCTTCACAATCCCCAAGCTTCACAATCCCCAAGCTTCGCAATCCCCAAGCTTCACAATCCCCAAGCTTCACAATCCCCAAGCTTCACAATCCCCAAGCTTCACAATCCCCAAGCTTCACAATCCCCAAGCTTCACAATCCCCAATCTTCACAATTCCAAAGCTTCACAATCCCCCATATTCACAATCCCCAAGCTTCACAATCCCAATGCTTCACAATCCCCAATCTTCACAATCCCCAAGCTTCACAATCCCAATGCTTCACAATCCCCAAGCTTCACAATCCCCAATATTCACAATCCCCAAGCTTCACAATCCCCAAGCTTCACAATCTCCAAGCTTCGCAATCCCCAATCTTCACAATCCCCATTATTCACAATCCCCAATCTTCACAATCCCAAAGCTTCACAATCCCCAATCTTCACAATCCCCATTATTCACAATCCCCAATATTCACAATCCTTAAGCTTCACAATCCCCAGTATTCACAATCCCCAGTATTCACAATCCCCCATATTCACAATGCCCAATCTTCACAATCCCCAATCCCAAAGCTTCACAATCCCAGAGCTTCACAATCCCCATTATTCAATCCCCAATATTCACAATCCTTAAGCTTCACAATCCCAAAGCTTCACAATCCCAAAGCTTCACAATCCCCAAGCTTCACAATCCCAAAGCTTCACAATCCCAAAGCTTCACAATCCCAAAGCTTCACAATCCCAAAGCTTCACAATCCCAAAGCTTCACAATCCCAAAGCTTCACAATCCCAAAGCTTCACAATCCCAAAGCTTCACAATCCCCAAGCTTCACAATCCCCAAGCTTCACAATCCCCAAGCTTCACAATCCCAAAGCTTCACAATCCCCAAGCTTCACAATCCCAAAGCTTCACAATCCCCAAGCTTCACAATCCCCAATCTTCACAATCCCTCATGAAACGTCGCAACCTCCCATAAAGCTTTGCAATCCCCGACATTCACAATCACCTAAATGAATATTAATAATGCATGCTTCCCTCAAGTCATTACGGAGGATTATGAAACTCCCCCCTTGATCCCAGAATTCAAGAAGGCAAAGAAGCCCATGATGCCACGCGGTCTTCGTTGCTTCTTAAAGAAAAGATTAATAGGAATATAAAACTCTTGAAAATAATCAGATAACGATACCAGTTTTTGTATCTCCTTGCATGCTATGAATATTTAGTCTACTGGTACTCAGTCTATAGAATTGAACCAACCAAGCCGACTAACACCAGCTGCGCTATGGCATGCAGATGTGCGAGAACTTCCTCACCCCTTCACAGCCTATTTCATGCAGGCATAGAGCTTATTAGCCTCAGGGTGAAGCATGCTAGTAGGTGGCCCCAGCTGGCTGGAACTTGAATGAATGTTAAGAACATTTGAATGAGAATCCCTTCTGACCCTCTGACCCTCCCACCATCGTATCGCATATGGGTTTTGATGTGTCAGATGGTGCGCAAGTGCAGTCTGCGAGGTGTGAACTTGAGGCTTGACTTGTGTTTGAGCAATAGCACAAATCATCACAAGTCTAGATTCTTTGAGTTTGACCAAGTCTCACCTCATTCTCAATCTCATTAGTGAGATCTCACCCCATTCTCAATCATAATAGTGAGATCTCGTCCCATTCTCAATCATAATAGTGAGATCTCACCCCACTCTCAATCATAATAGTGAGATCTCACCCCATTCTCAATCATAATAGTGAGATCTCGTCCCATTCTCAATCATAATAGTGAGATCTCACCCCACTCTCAATCCCAATAGTGATATCTCACCCCATTCTCAATCATAATAGTGAGATCTCACCCCATTCTCAATCATAATAGTGAGATCTCGTCCCATTCTCAATCATAATAGTGAGATCTCACCCCACTCTCAATCCCAATAGTGATATCTCACCCCATTCTCAATCATAATAGTGAGATCTCACCCCATTCTCAATCATAATAGTGAGATCTCGTCCCATTCTCAATCATAATAGTGAGGTCTCACCCCATTCTTGATCATAATCCATTTTATTTCAAATAATGAAATCTCATTTTACCCTCAAACCCCAGATCTCCAATAGTGAGATCTCATCGCATTCTTGATCAAAGAGAGACATGCTATTTCATAATTAATTTTCTCATGAGACTCTTAATCCCATTCGGATCCCAAAGGGGGCAGTATCATTTTTTACTGTTCACAGAAATCCCAAATGGAAAAGACACTAATCACTATGATGTTGGTGTGCGGAGCTTGCAATTCATAGCATTCACGAATGACTGCATGCGGACCCTGTTCACGCAATCAATATCCATTGTATCTCCTACCAGTCTGTCTGTCTGTCTGTCTGTCTATTTAATTCTCCCTATTCTTTTAAAATCCTAAAAACTTCCCAATCCAATGGAGGCCCACAGAGGCGGGAGGATAACCAGTAAACATCTCAACAAGCACGAAGGTGCTCTGTAGCAACTGGCACATATATTAGCAAACATCCCTATTGCCATCCCCATAGCTATTGGTTTGGATTGTATATTTTTTATAGTTCAATAATAATGCTGGAGTCCCCTCAGCCTCAACCCACAACGCCGCAGGGGGTCAGACGTTCAAGTCCTCCTCGTTTCGTGTTTTTTCCCAAGCTTAACAATCACTCAGGCAAAGTATTGGCCATTGTCGTGTCATTTTTCTGATTATCACTATCGCCCCCCAGTGGCAGATTTCAAAACTGCCAATCAAGATGAGTGATTGTTGCATAATTGTGGCAGAATTTTGGCATTTGTGTTGTGAAGCAACGCAGCAGATTCACAGAGCTTATAAATAACAGTGAAGTTTTACAGACAACAACAACAACAAAAATAATTGATTACACCTGATGGCCAGATGTGCAACCGACAGCTCAGCCGCAGCTATTGCGCGGCTCATCTGAAGGCTCCAATGACTGGGGGGTCGCCACACACAGCCTCAATTACCCCAGCTAATGCTGGCACCCATTTTACAGCTGGGTGAACTGAAGCAATGCAGAGTTAAGAGTCTTGCTCAAGGACACAAATTGTTCCAGTGAGTTGAGAATCGAACCTCCGACCTGTGGTGAGTCCGACGCTCCAACCACTAGGCTAGAACCCCCTACAGTTCTACAGAAGAAAAACAACCCTAACAATAGAAGCGAGAGTCTAGAAAACAGAAATTTACGCCTAATTTTTACTGCATTCGCAATTTCTCGAATTCATGTATTCTTTAACACGGCATTTAACTGCGGAGAAAGAATTTACATTCGCAGCGTTTATAACTTCTACAACAGCTGGGTTTTTTTACAGCCTTAGACTGTCTGGTTTCTATTTAGGTTGCGACCCCAACCCCTCCTCCATGGCCTCTCGGGGGACTTTATCCATGAATTTTAGTGAAGGCTTACATTTAGGATATTTCTGGGATATCAATTGATGGCATGTTTCTGGGATCTCTATTGATGGGATGTTTCTGGGATCTCTATTGATGGGATGTTAATGGGATCTCTATTGATGGGATATTTCTGGGATATCTACTGATGGGATATTTCTGGGATCTCTATTCATGGGATGTTAATGGGATCTCTATTGATGGGATATTTCTGGGATATCTACTGATGGGATATTTCTGGGATCTCTATTGATGGGATGTTAATGGGATCTCTATTGATGGGATATTTCTGGGATATCTACTGATGGGATATTTCTGGGATCTCTATTGATGGGATGTTAATGGGATCTCTATTGATGGGATATTTCTGGGATATCTACTGATGGGATATTTCTGGGATCTCTATTCATGGGATGTTAATGGGATCTCTATTGATGGGATATTTCTGGGATATCTACTGATGGGATATTTCTGGGATCTCTATTGATGGGATGTTAATGGGATCTCTATTGATGGGATATTTCTGGGATATCTACTGATGGGATGTTAATTGGATCTCTTTTGATGGGATGTTTCTGGGATCTCTATATTGATGGGATGTTAATGGAGAAGTTACCGGAAGAATTCAATATGATTATGGTCCGACTATCTCACAGGGAACTCAAAAAGTCAGGCAGGTGGCTGTCAGAGTCATAGCGAGGCCAAAGAGATAGGAGGAGATGGGAGGGCACAGACATTCCGGCGTGGCCACTTGGGCATTAAGGGGTGCAGGGCCCAGGCATTAAAGGCAGTTTCAATTCTGCTGTGTCTTCTCTCTACTAATCGTTATGCTTCATCGAACGCTGGTAGAAAATGGAGGGATTCTGTATAGGCTGTAAGCTCCCGCCTGTTTCATAACCCTTAAAGCTTCAAGCATTATATTATAATCTTTAGATGGAGGAGACTGGAGGTGAGGTGACTGCAAAGGCTCGCTGTAGATAGGGCTATAAACAGTGTGTAAGTATTCACGCACGCGACCAAAATATCAAGACAAAGATATTATAGGGCTTTGCTTTATTGCTGGTCCGACACTAGCGCCCCTTAGCGCCAGGTCTTTGTGTGTCTCCCCGAGTCCAAGGCTCAGCTGTTTGCGTATTTTCCTTCTCCCCTATTCGAAATTCGAACGAAAAAACTAGAATGCACTCTTAGCTCATAGGGTTTGCTTGCCAAGCAAACAGTCAAACAGCTGTTTTCAATTGGCCATACCTAAGGGACAGGGGGCCAGGGATTCTATATAAAAGACACGGTGCATTAATTTAAGAGGCATGGTAAGGGTTGGCTCTGGCTTCAGGGTGTCCTATAAACAGATTCTGGATAGCGTAGACAGTAGAGTGTATACAGCAGTGTAGATAAAGTAGAGTGTAGACAGTAGAGTGTAGACAGTAGAGTGTAGACAGTAGTGTAGACAGTAGAGTGTAGACAGTAGTGTAGACAGTAGAGTGTAGACAGTAGAGTGTAGACAGTAGTGTAGACAGTAGAGTGTAGACAGTAGAGTGTAGACAGTAGAGTGTAGACAGTAGAGTGTAGACAGTAGAGTGTAGACAGTAGTGTAGACAGTAGAGTATAGACAGTAGAGTGTAGACAGTAGAGTGTAGACAGTAGAGTGTAGACAGTAGAGTGTAGACAGTAGTGTAGACAGTAGAGTGTAGACAGTAGAGTGTAGACAGTAGAGTGTAGACAGTAGAGTGTAGACAGTAGAGTGTAGACAGTAGAGTGTAGACAGTAGAGTGTAGACAGTAGAGTGTAGACAGTAGAGTGTAGACAGTAGTGTAGACAGTAGAGTGTAGACAGTAGAGTGTAGACAGTAGAGTGTAGACAGTAGAGTGTAGACAGTAGAGTGTAGACAGTAGAGTGTAGACAGTAGAGTGTAGACAGTAGAGTGTAGACAGTAGAGTGTAGACAGTAGTGTAGACAGTAGAGTGTAGACAGTAGAGTGTAGACAGTAGAGTGTAGACAGTAGAGTGTAGACAGTAGAGTGTAGACAGTAGAGTGTAGACAGTAGAGTGTAGACAGTAGAGTGTAGACAGTAGAGTGTAGACAGTAGAGTGTAGACAGTAGAGTGTAGACAGTAGAGTGTAGCTAGCAAAGTGCAAACGAGGCTTCAAAATAATAACAAGAATATCTAACCCATTAGGAAATAGAAAATCAAAGAGCATTGTTTTTGTTTTCATTTTTAAGGAAGAGTTTTATCGATTGAGGCCTGATTTTAATGTAAGGGGATCAAGAGTTTTCTATGAGAATTAGGCTTTCTGTTCTTTAAGGAATTTCTTTGTGATGGTTTAAGTTCTTTCCTAGAGCGATATCGACATTTTTCAATCAGACTTCAACAGCCAATTTCTTCCTGTCCAGATGCCTGTTTCGAGGCGTCCATGATTCGTTCCCCTTTCGTGGGGATAAAGAGGCAGAGAGGGGGACAAAAACACGGCAAGACTCGAGAAGCGAAGCCAGACGATGACTCAGCCCAACCTCACGGGCATGTGGGCCCCAGCTGTGCCGCCCCAGAGCCCCAGGCCTTGCTATTTAGCTAATAAATAAAAGTTCAAGCTAACGCATTTTACCTTATAGCGTTAGTAGTTTGTAAACAGAAAAATGACTAATATTTTACTTTTATAAATTAGTTGTTTACATGAAATTAAAAGTAACTTCAATTTATAGGTTTAATTTCTACAAATTTGACGTAAATATATTCAAGGGACTGCGAATGCATCCAGTCTCGTAACTTCTGATTATGAAGTACACGTGCACTCACTCAGATATTCGTCTTCTTAGTATTGCTCAGAAAGAATCTCTCATTAACCATGATTATCCCCATGAACCATGATTATCCCCATGAATCATGAATATCCCCATCAACTATGAATATTCCCCATGAACCATCATTATCCCCATGAAGCATGAATATCTTCTTTGAATTTTTAAGCTGTGAATCTCTTAACCCCAATATTGACTAAAAATCAGTTGTTTTTAAAACCACTTTTGGCATCCGTCAAGCAAACCAGACCCGAATTAGCGGGCCATGGAAACCAAAGCTCACCTCCGCCTCGGGTTCTGTCTCGAGCGAACGAATCCTCAATAGTGAAACACAATAGGGTTTATTGGGAGATTGAACAGGGTTGGAGAGCGGGGGTGGGGGAGGCACGCACAGTTCGAGGGGGGGGGCGTATAAGCTGAAAATTGGCAAACTGCCAATAAGATCGTTAGCTCGAATTGAGAATATTGAGAATCTTGCATGGCTATTCTTTCCTTCCTCACTATTTTTCGGGCATGATCGCTGGGAGGGTCATGACCTCCGTCACCTCTCGTTATCCGGAGTACATCATCATAAGTTTCTGATTTAATTGTACGATTTAAGTTAGTTTAATTTCGTTTCAACAGCAAATGAACCTTTATCAGTCAGGGGTCTGCAAACTCCGGCCCACGGGCCACTTAGCTGCAGCCTGCTCTCGCGAGCCCTGTGAAATTTCACAATAGCAATTTGGCCCGCTCTTTGTCTCTTCTCTCTTCTCGCTTCTATTCCTTTCCCCTCTCTCCCTTTCCATTCTCTCTCTCTTCTCTTCTCCCCTCTTTTCCCCTCTCTCTTCTCTCCTCTTCCCCTCTCTCTTCTCCCCTTTTTCCCCTCTCTTCTCTCCTCTTTTCCCCTCTCTCTTCTCCCCTCTTTTCCCCTATCTCTTCTCTCCTCTTCCCCTCTCTCTTCTCTCCTCTTCCCCTCTCTCTTCTCTCCTCTTCCCCTCTCTCTTCTCTCCTCTTCCCCTCTCTCTTCTCCCCTCTTCCCCTCTCTCTTCTCTCCTCTTCCCCTCTCTCTTCTCCCCTCTTCCCCTCTCTCTTCTCTCCTCTTCCCCTCTCTCTTCTCTCCTCTTCCCCTCTCCCTTCTCCACTTTTTTTCCCTCTCTCTTCTCTCCTCTTCCCCTCTCTCTTCTCCCCTCTTTTCCCCTCTCTCTTCTCTCCTCTTTTCCCCTCTCTCTTCTCTCCTCTTCCCCTCTCTCTTCTCTCCTCTTCCTCTCTCTCTTCTCTCCTCTTCCTCTCTCTCTTCTCTCCTCTTCCTCTCTCTCTTCTCTCCTCTTCCTCTCTCTCTTCTCTCCTCTTTTCCCCTCTCTCTTCTCTCCTCTTCCCCTCTCTCTTCTCTCCTCTTTTCCCCTCTCTCTTCTCTCCTCTTCCCCTCTCTCTTCTCTCCTCTTCCCCTCTCTCTTCTCCCCTCTTCCCCTCTCTCTTCTCTCCTCTTCCCCTCTCTTTTCTCCCCTCTTCCCCTCTCTCTTCTCTCCTCTTCCCCTCTCTCTTCTCTCCTCTTCCCCTCTCCCTTCTCCACTTTTTTCCCCTCTCTCTTCTCTCCTCTTCCCCTCTCTCTTCTCCCCTCTTTTCCCCTCTCTCTTCTCTTCTCTTTTCCCCTCTCTCTTCTCCCCTCTTTTCCCCTCTCTCTTCTCTCCTCTTCCCCTCTCTCTTCTCTCCTCTTCCTCTCTCTCTTCTCTCCTCTTCCCCTCTCTCTTCTCTCCTCTTCCTCTCTCTCTTCTCTCCTCTTCCTCTCTCTCTTCTCTCCTCTTCCTCTCTCTCTTCTCTCGTCTTCCCCTCTCTTCTCTCTCCTCTTCCCTCTGACTTTATTTTCTCATCTTGCACTCCATGGGTCGCACTCACTGGCACGACCCAATACCCATGATGATACTGTAATCAGGGTGTGTAATGGTGCGTCCTCATTGACTTATCTGGTTCCAGGGGAGCAATACGTAGTCCACAAGAGTCAACCGTCCTCAATTGTACATCAAGTGTACTTGTGCCCGTCGGTACTGTCCATTAGGAATCTAAGATCAAAATGAGAAACGCGAAGTCGAATATGTTCTGTTCGGAAACAGACCACAGCGATAGATGGCGAATTATTATACAAAAGAAGTTCTCGGCAAAGAAACACTTCAATAGAACACGAGCGGTCTTACAGAAGAAGTGGCTGTCTATAAAAAAGCCGATCAATCATGATCGAAACCTGACAGTCTTGCTGTGTAAAAGCATGCTTTATTTTATGTGATGCATCATGCATACTATCAAGCTATCAAGCTATCAAGCTATCAAGCAAGATTGTCGAAGTGTAAATATTCGATATTCGATTTGATGGCTGTTAGCCTGACACAACTGAAAGAATACACAAATTTATAATTGCGAATTGTGCAGATTAATAACACCGCGAACCTTTTTTTAGCTCAGATAAGAGCAGAGGAGAGAGGAGAGAGGAGGGAGAGCGATGAGATGAGATGAGCGGAGATATATGAGATTAGAGATGAGATGGCAAAAGCTGATAGATTTGAGGAGAGAAGAGAGAAGCCAGCACCAGGGGGCGCCAGCACCAGGGGGCGCCAGCACCAGGGGGCGCCAGCACCAGGGGGCGCCAGCACCAGGGGGCGCCAGCACCAGGGGGCGCCAGCACCAGGGGGCGCCAGCACCAGGGGGCGCCAGCACCAGGGGGCGCCAGCACCAGGGGCGCCAGCACCAGGGGGCGCCAGCACCAGGGGGCGCCAGCACCAGGGGGCGCCAGCACCAGGGGGCGCCAGCACCAGGGGGCGCCAGCACCAGGGGGCGCCAGCACCAGGGGGCGCCAGCACCAGGGGGCGCCAGCACCAGGGGGCGCCAGCACCAGGGGGCGCCAGCACCAGGGGGCGCCAGCACCAGGGGGCGCCAGCACCAGGGGGCGCCAGCACCAGGGGGCGCCAGCACCAGGGGGCGCCAGCACCAGGGGGCGCCAGCACCAGGGGGCGCCAGCACCAGGGGGCACAAAAGTAGTTGTGTTGAGTTCAATTACTATTGGTACCAGGGAATCCGGGGGGTTGGGGCTGGCTGAACGTCAGTTGGCTTACATGTACATCTCCAGTCTAAAGGCTGGTTATATCCTACTATTAAAGAGGGAATAAAACCCATTGCCAAGTACTTGAAGTAGACATGTCTACGAAGTCACGATTTTTTTCGTGTATAGCCTCAAAAAATTTATAAGAAACTCTTCTTAATTTTCACGTGTTTGCTGCTTTGGCAAAGTTGCATACTTGCATAGTATACTAGCTAGTACATGATAGGGCAGCAGCTTTCTAAAGCAAAATAACAGAAGTCTACAGACGCAAATAACAACACAAATGCACAGGATGGCAAGAACCCAGTCTGTGACCATTAATGATCCTGGCATTGTAAGCGAGTAAATCTTTTATTGGCGAATGCTATTTTGAGACAGCTATGAATAAAAGAAGTTACCGTGTAGCGCAGTGCATAAACAAAAATATCAAGAAAAACGCGCCCTCTGGACGCACCTACAAAACGCAAATGAAATAACAAAAACTCAGTGTTACATGCTTTGTGAGTGACTGTGGTCATGTGAGTGAGTGAGTGTAGTCATGTGAGTGAGTGACTATAGTCATGTGAGTGACTATAGTCATGTGAGTGACTATAGTCATGTGAGTGACTGTAGTCATGTGAGTGACTGTAGTCATGTGAGTGAGTGAGTGTAGTCATGTGAGTGACTATAGTCATGTGAGTGACTGTAGTCATGTGAGTGACTGTAGTCATGTGAGTGAGTGAGTGTAGTCATGTGAGTGAGTGACTATAGTCATGTGAGTGACTATAGTCATGTGAGTGACTATAGTCATGTGAGTGACTGTAGTCATGTGAGTGACTGTAGTCATGTGAGTGACTGTAGTCATGTGAGTGAGTGAGTGTAGTCATGTGAGTGAGTGACTATAGTCATGTGCGTGAGTGACTGTAGTCATGTGAGTGAGTGACTGTAGTCATGTGAGTGAGTGAGTGTAGTCATGTGAGTGAGTGACTATAGTCATGTGAGTGACTGTAGTCATGTGAGTGACTGTAGTCATGTGAGTGAGTGTAGTCATGTGAGTGAGTGTAGTCATGTGAGTGACTGTAGTCATGTGAGTGACTGTAGTCATGTGAGTGACTGTAGTCATGTGAGTGACTGTAGTCATGTGAGTGAGTGAGTGTAGTCATGTGAGTGAGTGTAGTCATGTGAGTGACTGTAGTCATGTGAGTGACTGTAGTCATGTGAGTGACTGTAGTCATGTGAGTGACTGTAGTCATGTGAGTGAGTGAGTGTAGTCATGTGAGTGAGTGACTATAGTCATGCGAGTGACTATAGTCATGTGAGTGAGTGAGTGTAGTCATGTGAGTGAGTGACTATAGTCATGTGCGTGAGTGAGCGTAGTCATGTGAGTGAGTGACTATAGTCATGTGCGTGAGTGAGTGTAGTCATGTGAGTGAGTGACTATAGTCATGTGAGTGACTATAGTCATGCGAGTGACTATAGTCATGTGAGTGAGTGAGTGTAGTCATGTGAGTGAGTGACTATAGTCATGTGCGTGAGTGAGTGTAGTCATGTGAGTGAGTGACTATAGTCATGTGAGTGACTATAGTCATGTGAGTGACTGTAGTCATGTGAGTGAGTGAGTGTAGTCATGTGAGTGAGTGACTATAGTCATGTGCGTGAGTGACTGTAGTCATGTGAGTGAGTGACTGTAGTCATGTGAGTGACTGTAGTCATGTGCGTGACTGTAGTCATGTGAGTGACTGTAGTCATGTGAGTGACTGTAGTCATGTGAGTGACTGTAGTCATGTGAGTGAGTGACTGTAGTCATGTGAGTGACTGTAGTCATGTTCGTGACTGTAGTCATGTTCGTGACTGTTGTCATGTGCGTGACTGTAGTCATGTGAGTGACTGTAGTCATGTGAGTGACTGTAGTCATGTGAGTGAGTGACTGTAGTCATGTGAGTGAGTGACTGTAGTCATGTGAGTGACTGTAGTCATGTTCGTGACTGTAGTCATGTTCGTGACTGTTGTCATGTGCGTGACTGTAGTCATGTGAGTGACTGTAGTCATGTGAGTGACTGTAGTCATGTGAGTGACTGTAGTCATGTGAGTGAGTGTCTGTAGTCATTTGAGTGGGTGACTGTAGTAGTCATGTGATGTCAGCCAAACACCATTTTTTTTAATCGGAAATGGTGGGTCTCATAACCTTATGAGCTATAACTTGAATCTTCAGTCTGTCTGTTTTAACTGTCACCGACTAAGATCGAAGGGGATGCATTCAGATTGTTTGAACGAGTCAATATCTTGCGTGTTGATGTTTTCTTGGTTGAAATGTGCTCACATTATTTACTGGTAATCTCTGAACATGTTCCAATGAGTCAGTTTTATAGTCTTTATGCAATTCCCTCTGATTTGAACTGTTTATCTCCTAGTCGACTTATTTCTGTTTGCGAGAACCGTGCTCAGAGCCACCATCAAGAGCTGCGCTTTTTTAGAGCAACATCTTAAGTTCTCTTATGCCTTCCTTTCCAAGCAAATAAGCCAGAGCTTCAAGATAGGCATTCAGCACTGTATCTTATTTAACAAGGGCAAGCCTGTCAAAGCAGAAAAGTAAAAAAGTAAAGAAAGTGGTTCTTGCTCGTCTAGCACTCCTAAAATCTAGTTTTTACTTTTTTGAGCGAAATTTTGAGTCCTGGTGACGCCCTTATCTTTACTACAGACATGATTGTGTGTGTACACCAGGGGTCGGCCACATGCCGCCCGCGTAGCCTCTCTATCCGGCCCTCGGGCGCTTTGAAACTTCACAATAGCAATCCGGCCCGCTCAGGGTTTGTGTCTCTTCTCAGCTCTCTTCTCTCCCCTCCCCTCTCTCCTCTCTCTCCCCTCCTCTCTCCCTCTCCCCTCTTCTCTTCCTCTCCCTCTCTCCACTCTCTCCCTCTCCCTCTCCCTCTCCTCTCTTCTCTCTTCTCTCCCTCTCCCCTCTTCCCTCTTCTCTCCCTCTCTTCTCTCTTCTCTCCCTTTTCCCTATCCCCTCTTCTCTCTTCTGTCTCTTTTATACATTCTTTCCTTTAATCACTCATTTAATCATGTCAACTCCTCTCTCGCCTCTCCACTCTCAACTCTTTTTTCATCGCTCATTTCCTGTTTTCACTTCTCTCTTCTTTCTTCCCACGCAGTTACAGCGTGTACACCAGTAGCGTTACATAAGCCCTAGCCGTAGCCAGCCCTACAAATGGTAATTATGAATTTCTTCAACAGCACGCAAAGTCGCCAATTAGCTTTCCATTGCCAGTGTTTCCTTTGTCTGTGCAATGTTTTATTTCGCTCTCTTAATGTTTCCTTTCACATGAGGCGAGTCCCAAGCAGAATGCATTGAGAGCAGCATAATTGGGTTGAGAAATAGATGAGCAAGAGACCGCAGGGAGGTAGAGTTTGAGCTTGTCTGTGCAGATTTCGGTCAGCACACACCATTGCAGCGTTTGAACCTGAGCCACCTCACCCAGCCTCACTAGTCTTATTCAGGCAGGTTTTGTCGCCAGAACATACATCTAAAGAGAGGTCTAGAGACAGTTGGAGCCTTGGAGTGGAGACTGTATGGCCCTAGAATTCTTCATCTGAGGAGGGAGGGAAGGGGGTGGCTACAATAGAGTTTGGCTCCAAGGCTTGAACTGCTGTGCAAAAGCTGGGAGCCGCTGCAGCCACTCCCTCGGCACCCGCCCCCGCCTTTGAGCCAGGAAAATTATTCATTCTCAACTCTTTCCAACCCCGTCTGTTAGCAATATAAAAAAGTGAAATAAAACACAAGCGTACGCAAGTTATCTTACAACTTTAGATTCAGTGTCTGGATACCAGATGCTCGAAATGATTTCGCTTAACATTCAACAACAGCAGCAGCAGCAACAGCAGCAACAACAACAGCAGCATCAGCAGCAGCATCAGCAGCAGCATCCGCTAATACTGCAACAGTGCGACCCGCTGGGCCATCACCACACTCGTCCAGACGATTCCGACCTGGAAAACCTATTCAGCATTCCTTTGATAGCGGATTCATCCACCGAGTGCGGCATCTATCAGTTCGGCTGCCTGCCAGCGCTAACAGACTGTCACCGGGAGCAGAAGCAGAGCTTCAGCGATGCCAGCGACACCGTCGCGGCGGCGACCAATGGCATCATCAAGTTGGAGGATTCCGGCTGGAGCGACTCCGACAGTCTCTGGCAGCCGAACTGCATGCCGGCGCCGATTCCGCGACATCCGCAGCCGCTTCCGCCGCCGCCGCTGCAGCAGCATCAGCAGTTTGAACAATTTCAACTCGAACAAAGGCGGACCAATCAGTTGAGCAGGTCGATATCCAACTTCACTAGTCAGTCGTCAATTGATAGCAGCGTTGGCTGCCCGGGGTAAGTGCGGTTTCTTGGTCAATGGCTGTTTGATGTCAGCCATGAGGTCTCACTCCACACACTTCCCCAGCTGTCAGTGAGGAGGTGATGTCAGCCATGAGGTCTCACTCCACACACTTCCCCAGCTGTCAGTGAGGAGGTGATGTCAGTCATGAGGTCTCACTCCACACACTTCCCCAGCTGTCAGTGAGGAGGTGATGTCAGCCATGAGGTCTCACTCCACACACTTCCCCAGCTGTCATTGAGGAGGTGATGTCAGTCATGAGGTCTCACTCCACACACGTCCCCAGCTGTCAGTGAGGAGTTTATGTCAGCCATGAGGTCTCACTCCACACACTTCCCCAGCTGTCAGTGAGGAGGTGATGTCAGTCATGAGGTCTCACTCCACACACTTCCCCAGCTGTCAGTGAGGAGGTGATGTCAGCCATGAGGTCTCACTCCACACACTTCCCCAGCTGTCAGTGAGGAGTTTATGTCAGCCATGAGGTCTCACTCCACACACTTCCCCAGCTGTCAGTGAGGAGTTTATGTCAGCCATGAGGTCTCACTCAGGCCGTCAGGGACGCGATTTGTGCGTCCTACTTTAATGAATAAAAAAGCGACGATTTTAATCAGCAAGCAAGCTCAAGCTCTCAAAGCAATAATTTCACACCAACCACACCGCTGACATTCGGCGAGCAGGGTGGACTTGCTGTTCGGTGACTCGACGGCGGACAACAGCAACATGGAAGTGGACGGGCAGGAGCCGGTGACGATTCTGCAGAATGGCGACATTCAGTCAGGGTGAGGATGCAGGTGCTCTGTGAGGAGTGTGAGCAACGCTGAAGGATTCTACGGGTATGGGTGGAAATTAGAATTGCTTACCAGAAGAGGTCACTAAACAGGATTCGATGGACTCTCAGGAGTAGGAAGAATGGGAAAAAGGAGATGAGTGGAAGAGAAGAGGATTAGTAGAGAAAGACGAAGAAGAAGAGGATGACACTGAGATATCAGATAGATACGGAGAAGTTGAGAGTAAGACTGAGAAGTCAAGATATCAGATAGATACGGAGAAGTTGAGAGTAAGACGGAGAAGTCAAGATATCAGATAGATACGGAGAAGTTGAGAGTAAGACTGAGAAGTCAAGATATCAGATAGATACGGAGAAGTTGAGAGTAAGACTGAGAAGTCAAGATATCAGATAGATACGGAGAAGTTGAGAGTAAGACGGAGAAGTCAAGATATCAGATAGATACGGAGAAGTTGAGAGTAAGACAGAGAAGTCAAGATAGAGATCGAGAAGTAGAGAGTGAGACGGAAAGTAGAGAATGAGAGACAAAGAAGTAGAGAATGAGAGACAGAGAAGTAGAGAGTGAGACAGAGAAGTAGAGAGTGAGAGACAGAGAAGTAGAGAGTGAGACGGAGAAGCAAGCCACTCAGATCGGGGAATTATGGACAATTTTAGGCATTGAAATCTACATCAAAACTACATGTAAGACTAATTAAATTTACTCTCAATGTTACAACGTTGAGAAAAATCTCTCTAGCAAAAATTAGTTCGGTCTGAATAACAGTCAGATCTGAAGAACAGATTTGAGTGAAAATTGGCCGGTCATGAGTCTACCTTGCTAGCCCTTAAGCTGCTCAATATAAGCTAGGTTCTATTTGTGAGCCCGAGAAAGATAGAGAACATTGAACCGCATATGAGAAGCATATGAGCGTATTTAAAGCATTGGATTGTTAATGCTTAATTGTGTTCAACAACTTGCGTGTGTCTCCGGCCCCCCACTGTCTTTTATTCGCAGAATGCACCTCACAGTGGGGGGTTGGTGGCCCCCACCAAGCACAGGTTATAAAACGAAGCCCCCCCCCCACCAGAGACTGTGTAGCTCTAGGGCCTGTTTATGCAAGCCAACACAAAATGCATGGTTTATGGCTATCATAACAACAATTTATGCACCGGTTAAACTGGCAGGTTAAAATATTTTAGCAGCTCAAATAACTTTGACCGGCAAAGTTAGAGGCAACAACAGGGCAGATGATACACTTACTAAGTGTAATGCGGTAGTTTAATGTTTTTAAATATTGCCAGATGAGTAATGATAGACATATTCCACCCTGCCTCTCCATCTACTCTCCTTCAGCATCAAGGGGGGCGGGGATGAGAAAGTCAGGGCCGATTTACACCCCTGTGTACACAATGAGAAAGTCAGAGCCGATGTAAACCCTGTGTACACAATGAGAAAGTCAGGGCCGATGTAAACCCTGTGTACACAATGAGAAAGTCAGGGCCGATGTAAACCCTGTGTACACAATGAGAAAGTCAGGGCAGCTGTACACCTGTGTACACAATGAGAAAGTTAGGGCAGCTGTACACCCTGTGTACACAATGAGAAAGTCAGGGCCGATGTACACCCTGTGTACACAATGAGAAAGTCAGGGCAGCTGTACACCTGTGTACACAATGAGAAAGTCAGGGCAGCTGTAAACCCTGTGTGAGCGCGTGCTCAGCAGTCCTGCGAAATCGAGCATGACTTTTGGCTCCCTCTACTCCGCCTCCGCCAGGTGGAAGCTGAACCACAGCGAAGTGGAAAAGATGCGCCGCGACAAGATGAACGGCTACATCCAGGAGATGGCCAGCCTGGTGCCTCTGTGCCGTTCGGCCAGCAGGAAGCTGGACAAGCTAACAGTGATGAGGATGACGGCTCAGCACCTCAAAACTCTCCGGCTGAGGCGTCTCGGAAACGGCGGCAGTGGCGGCCGCGGCGGTAACGGCACGGGGATGCAGTTGGCCGAGGCTGCAAGTCATTTGTTCAGCACCTCCGATCTGCAGAGAATCATCCAGAAAGTGAGATGGAAGTTTTTTTTACCGGTTTTAACTAGTTCCTACCGGTTCTAACCAGCTAACACCGGTGTCAATCAGTTCCTACCGGTTCTAACCAGCTAACACCGGTGTCAATCAGTTCCTACCGGTTCTAACCACCTAACACCGGTGTCAATCAGTTCCTACCGGTTCTAACCAGCTAACACCGGTGTCAATCAGTTCCTACCGGTTCTAACCAGTTAACACCGGTGTCAATCAGTTCCTACCGGTTCTAACCAGCTAACACCGATGTCAATCAGTTCCTACCGGCTCTAACCAGCTAACACCGGTGTCAATCAGTTCCTACCGGTTCTAACCAGCTAACACCGGTGTCAATCAGTTCCTACCGGCTCTAACCAGCTAACACCGGTGTCAATCAGTTCCTACCGGTTCTAACCAGCTAACACCGAAGTCAATCAGTTCCTACCGGTTCTAACCAGTCAACACCGGTGTCAATCAGTTCCTACCGGTTCTAACCAGTTAACACCGGTGTCAATCAGTTCCTACCGGTTCTAACCAGTTAACACCGGTGTCAATCAGTTCCTACCGGTTCTAACCAGTTAACACCGGTGTCAATCAGTTCCTACCGGTTCTAACCAGTTAACACCGGTGTCAATCAGTTCCTACCGGTTCTAACCAGTTAACACCGGTGTCAATCAGTTCCTACCGGTTCTAACCAGCTAACACCGGTGTCAATCAGTTCCTACCGGTTCTAACCAGTAAACTTTTGTTGCAACCAACCGACACCAACCGCCTAACGTGTCGCAGAACTTCGACGGCTTCATTCTGGTGATCGGCTGCGATAGGGCGAGAATTCTCTACGCTTCAAAAGGATCGGACTGGCCGTCTAAGGACTCCAAGTGTCCGGAGTTCGAACCGGTAAGATATCAAAAGTTCAGCGTGTACTTTCAGAAAAAAAAACAATTTGCCTAACCAAGCAACAACAACCGCTTTTTAGCGCGATCTGATTGGCCATAATCTGTTCGACATCGTTCATCCGAAAGATGTGAACCTTGTCAAGGAGCAGCTGGTGCAGCCGGACTCGCTGCAGGATCTGGAAGGAGAGCAGCTTGGTGAGGAGAATGTGCTGTTGTCTTATAAAACTGAGATATGGCGATGGTCGTGAGCTTGAGACTGAGACTGAAAGCAGTCGGAAACTGCACTGAGAAAGGGGAAACGGCAGTTGGAAACTACCCTGACCCTAGGGAGACGGCAGTTGGAAACTATCCTGACCTAAGGGAGACGGCAGTTGGAAACTACCCTGACCTAAGGGAGACGGCAGTTGGAAACTATCCTGACCTAAGGGAGACGGCAGTTGGAAACTACCCTGACCTAAGGGAGACGGCAGTTGGAAACTACCCTGACCTAAGGGAGACGGCAGTTGGAAACTACCCTGACCTAAGGGAGACGGCAGTTGGAAACTACCTTGACCTAAGGGAGACGGCAGTTGGAAACTACCCTGACCTAAGGGAGACGGCAGTTGGAAACTACCCTGACCTAAGGGAGACGGCAGTTGGAAACTACCCTGACCTAAGGGAGACGGCAGTTGGAAACTATCCTGACCTAAGGGAGACGGCAGTTGGAAACTACCCTGACCTAAGGGAGACGGCAGTTGGAAACTACCCTGACCTAAGGGAGACGGCAGTTGGAAACTACCCTGACCTAAGGGAGACGGCAGTTGGAAACTACCCTGACCTAAGGGAGACGGCAGTTGGAAACTATCCTGACCTAAGGGAGACGGCAGTTGGAAACTACCCTGACCTAAGGGAGACGGCAGTTGGAAACTATCCTGACCTAAGGGAGACGGCAGTTGGAAACTACCCTGACCTAAGGGAGACGGCAGTTGGAAACTACCCTGACCTAAGGGAGACGGCAGTTGGAAACTACCCTGAGGATGAGTAAACACTCTCATAAATCGATTATTTCAGCCTGCATCCCATGTTACAATTGCTAATTAACTGCACCCGCAGACCTGTCGGGAGTGAGTTTCGGCTTGCGCAGGCATTTCTACTGCCGCATCAGGACAGACGTTGGGCCCAGCTCAAGGCGGAGGGGAGGTGAGACACCAGCTGCCTGCATTCTCTTTTCACTCTCCCAAGTCCACCCCTTTTATTCCCTACCTCTCACCCGCTCTCTGTTCACCCGGTTGTTCCCCCGGCCTTCTGAAAAATGGCCCAGAGGCTTGAACCCAGTCTGCATGAAATTTAAGCAGGAGAAAAGTAACGCAAGCTTTTCATCTACTCTCTACACGAGTATCCCCTCTACTCTCTTGCTTACCCACCCAATACTTTATTGCTACCCTAACTCTACTCTCTCTCTCTGTCTCTACCGTCACTGTACTCTCTCTATTGTCACTCTATTCTCTTTTATTCCATTCTACTCTCTCTACTTTCAGTCTACTCTCTCTACTTTCAGTCTACTCTCTCTACTTTCAGTCTACTCTCTCTACTTTCACTCTATTCTCTTTAATTCCATTCTACTCTCTCTACTTTCAGTCTACTCTCTCTACTTTCAGTCTACTCTCTCCACTTTCAGTCTACTCTCTCCACTTTCATTCTACTCTCTCTACCCTCAGTCTACTCTCTCCCTACTTTCACTGCCGAATCTACAACCAGATATTTTAATTGATTCAACCAATCACCAGCTCTCAATAAAGCAACAATCCCGAATCGATTTCCACTCAGTGCTGCGCCAATATGAAGACTTGGACTGCTGCGGTTTCGTTCACTGGCCAACGACAGAAGCCTCAACCTCAACCTCCGCCTCCGCCTCCGCCTCATCTAATGCTGGCGGAGAGCTCAAGCTAAAAGGCGGCACCGCGGCAGCGGCGGCAAAACCGGAGCCAAAGCCGGTGGGCCAGCTGGTGCTGCTGTGCCGGCCGGCGGTCTCCGCCGATGCCGCCGCGGCCGCCGTGCCCGCCAGAACGAGGCCCGAGGCGGCGGCAAGGCAGTTCCACGCCCGGCTGACTCTGGAAGGCCGCATCTCTTGGGTGGACCTGCGGGTCACGCCTCTTCTGGGTGAGAACCGCCGCGTACCCCCTAGGGAAATCCGCCCCCTCTCCGACAGTATGGAAATCCGCCCCCTCTCTGACAGTATGGAAATCCGCCCCTTCTCCGACAGTATGGAAATCCGCTACCCTCTCCGACAGTATGGAAATCCGCCTTCTCTCCGACAGTATGGAAATCCGCCCCCTCTCTGACAGTATGGAAATCCGCCCCTTCTCCGACAGTATGGAAATCCGCCCCTTCTCCGACAGTATGGAAATCCACCCCCTCTTTGACAGTATGGAAATCCGCCCCCTCTCTGACAGTATGGAAATCCGCTACCCTCTCCGACAGTATGGAAATCCACCCCCTCTCCGACAGTATGGAAATCCGCCCCCTCTCTGACAGTATGGAAATCCGCCCCTTCTCCGACAGTATGGAAATCCGCTACCCTCTCCGACAGTATGGAAATCCGCCTTCTCTCCGACAGTATGGAAATCCGCCCCCTCTCTGACAGTATGGAAATCCGCCCCTTCTCCGACAGTATGGAAATCCGCCCCTTCTCCGACAGTATGGAAATCCACCCCCTCTTTGACAGTATGGAAATCCGCCCCCTCTCTGACAGTATGGAAATCCGCCCCCTCACTGACAGTATGGAAATCCGCTACCCTCTCCGACAGTACGGGAATCCGCCCCCTCTCCGACAGTACGGAAATCCGCCCCCTCTCACAGCTGACGGAAATCCGCCCCCTCTCACAGCTGACGGAAATCCGCCCCTTCAGACTTTATAGAAATTCTCCCCTCCTCCTAGACTCTGGAAAACCATCCACCCCAGACGCTATCGAAATCTGCACTCCCTGGAACTCTATGGAAATCCGCCCCCTACTCCACTCACAATATGAAAACCCGCCCCTACTCCACTCACAATATGAAAACCCGCCCCTACTCCACTCACAATATGAAAACCCGCCCCTACTCCACTCACAATATGAAAACCCGCCCCTACTCCACTCACAATATGAAAACCCGCCCCTACTCCACTCACAATATGAAAACCCGCCCCTACTCCACTCACAATATGAAAACCCGCCCCTACTCCACTCACAATATGAAAACCCGCCCCTACTTCACTCACAATATGAAAACCCGCCCCTACTTCACTCACAATATGAAAACCCGCCCCTACTTCACTCACAATATGAAAACCCGCCCCTACTCCACTCACAATATGAAAATCCCCCCTACTTCACTCACAATATGGAAATCCGCAGTCTTGCATAAACACAGCTTAGATAATTAATTGAACTATCCTGAAAAATTTTCACGTAGCATTTCATGTAAATAATGAATTATATTTTGAAGAGTCAAGTGAGAAGGAGTTCTATCTGTATTTTGAAACTCAACAACGGCGGCCAAGCGTAACAATAATATGTTTATTAAGATTGGACGGTTTCGAAAACAAGCGAAATGGATAGATAGTATGGCACGGATAAACAGTTGAGTACGGGCGCACCTAGCAACTGCCTAGGGTGTCCCTCCAGTAATCGCATCCTCTTTTAGCAACCTTGGTCCTCCTTCTGCGTCCATAGCAATCATGTTCTTCCTTTGAGCGTCCGTAGCAACCATGCTCCCATTTTGCGTCCTTAACAGCCCCATAACCCCATTTAGTTGTTATGGCCACCATGTTCTTTTTAGCGTCCATAGCAACCTTATTCCTCGTTTAGTGCCCATACCAACCATGCTACCCGTTTAGTGGCCATAGCAAACAACCATGCTCTCCGTTTAGCGCCCATAGCCACCAACCATGCTCTCCGTTTAGCGCCCATAGCAACCATGCCATCCGTCCAATCGCAGGCCACCTGCCGCAGGACCTACAAGACGGCTCTCTATACGACCTGGTCAGCCGCGAGGACCTCCATCTGCTGTCCGTGGCGCACGCCTCGGCGCTCAAATCCGACCGGAGCCGCGTCACCCTGCAGCAGTGCCGCCTGCACAGCGGCTGGTCCAACGGCGAGCCGGCCGTGTGCAGCCTGTCGCTGCAGTGCTTCGCCAATCCGCTGACGCAGAGTCCGGAGTTTCTCAGCCTGACTGGGACGCTGGCCGAGGCGGGGCGCGGGCGGCTGGTCAGGCCGTGCAGTCGGACTGGCGCTGGCGGTGACGATGCAGAGGCGGAAGCTGCGCAGATCTATTTCAAGGAGGATCAGGCACAGCAGGACGTCAATGGCGACGAATTGAATGGCGAGAACGAAGGCGAGGAAGCGACGCCTCAGGACGAGGCTTTTGTCGATTCTGGCGCGCCGCTGCCGCTGATGGGACAACCGTTTTAGCGAGTGCCGAAGTACATATGCACTCTCGCTCCCCTTATGCACTGTTCTGTCTACTTGAAGCACCGGTCTTTATTAACTCTCTCGGGTATTACTAACTGCGCATTCAACATGCCGCAACCATGATCAAATCTTGAATTAGTTTGTATAAAAATTACACACTCCATTTTTTAATTCGATCTACAAGCAGGTAGGTACCTCGGCAGCTCAAAAACCTTAAACAGTCACCTGAATTGAAGCTCAACCATCCTTAAACAGCCATGAGAACTGCACCTCAACCATCCTGAAACAGCCCTGAGAACTGCACCTCAACCATCCTGAAACAGCCCTGAGAACTGCACCTCAACCATCCTTAAACAGCCATGAGAACTGCACCTCAACCATCCTGAAACAGCCCTGAGAACTGCACCTCAACCATCCTGAAACAGCCCTGAGAACTGCACCTCAACCATCCTTAAACAGCCATGAGAACTGCACCTCAACCATCCTGAAACAGCCCTGAGAACTGCACCTCAACCATCCTGAAACAGCCCTGAGAACTGCACCTCAACCATCCTTAAACAGCCATGAGAACTGCACCTCAACCATCCTGAAACAGCCCTGAGAACTGCACCTCAACCATCCTGAAACAGCCCTGAGAACTGCACCTCAACCATCCTTAAACAGCCATGAGAACTGCACCTCAACCATCCTGAAACAGCCCTGAGAACTGCACCTCAACCATCCTGAAACAGCCCTGAGAACTGCACCTCAACCATCCTTAAACAGCCATGAGAACTGCACCTCAACCATCCTGAAACAGCCCTGAGAACTGCACCTCAACCATCCTGAAACAGCCCTGAGAACTGCACCTCAACCATCCTTAAACAGCCATGAGAACTGCACCTCAACCATCCTGAAACAGCCCTGAGAACTGCACCTCAACCATCCTGAAACAGCCCTGAGAACTGCACCTCAACCATCCTTAAACAGCCATGAGAACTGCACCTCAACCATCCTGAAACAGCCCTGAGAACTGCACCTCAACCATCCTGAAACAGCCCTGAGAACTGCACCTCAACCATCCTTAAACAGCCATGAGAACTGCACCTCAACCATCCTGAAACAGCCCTGAGAACTGCACCTCAACCATCCTGAAACAGCCCTGAGAACTGCACCTCAACCATCCTGAAACAGCCCTGAGAACTGCATTGCACTTAATAGACAATATATGCGATACTTTTAGAAGATAAAGAGATGTGCTAAATAGATTTAGCAGAATTCTATTGCTGAAGTTCATCACTGTTCTAAAGGCGGTTACTCGTACTCTAAGAGACAGCATTATAACATGTTTTGGATCCCAGCGTTTGCTCAGCAAGTGTCCAAGTCAATAATGAATTTCATTATAAACCCATGTTAAATTAGTAATTTACTTTGACTATAGTTATTTTATTTTAATTCAATTTGGCTTCTGTCGCTTTATATGTATACTTATCATTAAATAGTAAAAATATAAAGTATAACACAATATTAACTTGCCAGACCTTACCACATTCGCATTGAGCGCATGGTGAATATTCAATATAAATGGTTTGTTTTATTCTGAAGATGCCGAAAAATGTGTCAAATAAGAAACCCTGACCAAACCGTGGAGTTCCTGACGCAGAATCTGGACAGGAGAACCCTGACCAAACCGTGGAGTTCCTGACGCAGAACCTGGACAGGAGAACCCTGACCAAACCGTGGAGTTCCTGACGCAGAACCTGGACAGGAGAACCCTGACCAAACCGTGGAGTTCCTGACGCAGAACCTGGACAGGAGAACCTTGACCAAACCGTGGAGTGCCTGACGCAGAACCTGGACAGGAGAACCCTGACCAAACCGTGGAGTTCCTGACGCAGAACCTGGACAGGAGAACCCTGACCAAACCGTGGAGTGCCAGACGCAGAACCTGGACAGGAGAACCCTGACCAAACCGTGGAGTTCCTGACGCAGAACCTGGACAGGAGAACCCTGACCAAACCGTGGAGTTCCTGACGCAGAACCTGGACAGGAGACCCCCCCCTGACCAAACCGTGGAGTGCCAGACGCAGAACCTGGACAGGAGAACCCTGACCAAACCGTGGAGTGCCAGACGCAGAACCTGGACAGGAGAACCCCCCTGACCAAACCGTGGAGTGCCAGACGCAGAACCTGGACAGGAGAACCCCCCCTGACCAAACCGTGGAGTGCCAGACGCAGAACCTGGACAGGAGAACCCTGACCAAACCGTGGAGTGCCAGACGCAGAACCTGGATAGGAGAACCCTGACCAAACCGTGGAGTTCCTGACGCAGAACCTGGACAGGAGAACCCTGACCAAACCGTGGAGTTCCTGACGCAGAACCTGGACAGGAGAACCCTGACCAAACCGTGGAGTTCCTGACGCAGAACCTGGACAGGAGAACCTTGACCAAACCGTGGAGTGCCTGACGCAGAACCTGGACAGGAGACCCCCCCCTGACCAAACCGTGGAGTGCCAGACGCAGAACCTGGACAGGAGAACCCTGACCAAACCGTGGAGTGCCAGACGCAGAACCTGGACAGGAGAACCCCCTGACCAAACCGTGGAGTGCCAGACGCAGAACCTGGACAGGAGAACCCCCCTGACCAAACCGTGGAGTGCCAGACGCAGAACCTGGACAGGAGAACCCTGACCAAACCGTGGAGTGCCAGACGCAGAACCTAGACAGGAGAACCCCCCTGACCAAACCGTGGAGTGCCAGACGCAGAACCTGGACAGGAGAACCCTGACCAAACCGTGGAGTGCCAGACGCAGAACCTGGACAGGAGAACCCTGACCAAACCGTGGAGTTCCTGACGCAGAACCTGGACAGGAGAACCTTGACCAAACCGTGGAGTGCCTGACGCAGAATCTGGACAGGAGAACCCTGACCAAACCGTGGAGTGCCAGACGCAGAACCTGGACAGGAGAACCCTGACCAAACCGTGGAGTTCCAGACGCAGAATCTGGATAGTAAACTCCGGACCAATCTAGTCAGAATACAAGAACTTACGTAACTTTTAATGGCCAGTTAGTCACATTAGTAAAAAGCTGCATTAAAATCATTGACAGACGAGGTCAACACCTGTATAATTTATGGATTAAATTTCACTGCTCAGCAATTATCTTTCTGTATATTGTATATAAGAGTAGCAATCATGTGCAGACAAAAATTGAACAGTTCGTCAACAGCAGGGACTGTTTACGAGTACGCCATGAGCTCATGCTGTAATATTCCAAAAATAGACAGAAATAGACAATATGTCCCAGTCAAACTACTGAAAATCAGTCTAGGTTTTGCTCATCACGGGCAAAAATGACAACACTAATAAATATAGTAATAATAATATAATAGTACACAATTAATAACAATTATTCAACTACAAAGAGGATAAACTTCCCTACATAACTAATTAAAAACGTTACTGATGATGCTACTAGGATAGAATTATAAACCTTATTGAGAGTAGCACTACGATAAAACAAAAAATGCACAGAAAAATAATCAAACTTGATTTTTTAAAACTCCTATTGACAAATATTAATTATAGTTGGTGATAATTTATAGATGCTTAAATTAGGCTCACAGTTTGGCACAAAGCAACAGACGGCTCATCAAAAATTAAATCTAATTTCCAATTACTGCTTACAAATAGTGCGACTTTATTGCGACAATTCTTTCTGCTAAGTTAGTAGTAAAGTAGGGGTTTTCTCGCTTAATTACATTTCAAAACTACAATTAATCATTAATAAGAAACAAAAGGTTGCAGTTATAAAAATAGAAGAACTGAGATGATGTGTCCACGATGTGTCCGCAGCTACAATCACAATTATCTATGATGTGTCCGCAGGTCCAACCCCAAAATATCCATGATGTGTCCGCAGGTCCAACCCCAAATTATCCATGATGTGTCCGCAGGTCCAACCCCAAATTATCCATGATGTGTCCGCAGGTCCAACCCCAAATTATCCATGATGTGTCCGCAGGTCCAACCCCAAATTATCCATGATGTGTCCGCAGGTCCAACCCCAAATTATCCATGATGTGTCCGCAGGTCCAACCCCAAATTATCCATGATGTGTCCGCAGGTCCAACCCCAAATTATCTGCGATGAGTCCGCAGGTCCAACCCCAAATTATCCATGATGTGTCCGCAGGTCCAACCCCAAATTATCCATGATGTGTCCGCAGGTCCAACCCCAAATTATCCATGATGTGTCCGCAGGTCCAACCCCAAATTATCCATGATGTGTCCGCAGGTCCAACCCCAAATTATCTGCGATGAGTCCGCAGGTCCACAATAAGATCTATTGCTTGCATAAGACACAGAGATACAAAGCACCATTAACAATAGAGAAAAACACAGTTTGCTGCAGGTAGGAAAACAAACAATTTCTAAAGTTGTACAAGCAGACGCTGAAGACCAAAAGAAGTCGAATAAACAAAATTTAGTAAGAAAAAATACAAAGCAAACTCAAGGGTTAATGAGGATCAGGTTTTTACAAAGCTAAATAATTTTAACAATATAGCAACAACACGAAAAAACCAGAGTAACACAGAAACAAAAAGGCTTCCTTCTACAGTTGGGGACTCATTGGCTACAGGCGACAGACAGAATTGCGACAGGTTAACAGCAAAACAATATAGAAATACGAAAGCAGTATAGAACAGAGGCTAACTAATCAAACATATTTAAATGAGGTGCTGCCAAACTAGAGGATCTGGAGGGCTGGCGGTGGTGGCACAGCAACTGACACTCTGGGAGGTTGGCCCAGCAAATGAGGATCTGGGAGGCTGGCCCAGCAACTGAGGATCTGGGAGGCTGGCCCAGCAACTGAGGATCTGGGAGGCTGGCCCAGCAACTGAGGATCTGGGAGGCTGGCCCAGCAACTGAGGATCTGGGAGGCTGGCCCAGCAACTGAGGATCTGGGAGGCTGGCCCAGCAACTGAGGATCTGGGAGGCTGGCCCAGCAACTGAGGATCTGGGAGGCTGGCCCAGCAACTGAGGATCTTGGAGGCTGGCGGTAGCCCAGCCTTACGAGTAGCATCAATCACTCGCTAGGTGAACAAAAATGTCAGTTACACAGAGCAAACAGACATCACGAAACAGACGCAAAGTCACCCGCAAATTTATAAAAAAACTTAATCAAAAAAGGGAAGTCACGCAGACAGAGAAAAGGGGAACAGGACAAGCGGGTGTCAGGAATATACAATAGTAGCAAAATATATAACATCACTAACGCCACAGCACAAAAGAATGGTTAGTTATACAAAACACAAGTGCGCCATAGAGGGAACAGTGCCTAGTCGTCACGTGAGAACAGTTCACTACCGGGTGTATCGGGGAACAGTTATTAGCTCTCACTATACATTACATGCACATTCAGGATGGTTGCGGCAGCAATGAGACGGTGGAGAAGCAGAGACGGGGCTTTGAAAGTGTAAGAGCACACGCAAACTGACGGAAGCATTCAGCGGCGCGGAGGTTCGCTCGCTGGCTCAGCTGGCAGTCTGATCGCCTCCCGCGGCTGCGGCTGCGGCGGCGTCCTCGGCAGGCAGCATGAGCTGCTCCAAATTGGTGAACTCTGGACAGCCTTCGGCGGATTCGGCTGCATCAGCGGAAGCGTCCAGCTTGACTGTCGCCGCGTCCGCTGCAGTTGGCGTCTCCGCCTGAGCTTCAGATGCTTCGGAGGCTTCAGCGGCAGCTTCGGCTTCCGCTCTCCGACGTGCGCCGCCCGACAAGATGACAGCCGGTCCGATGCCGTCTTCTTCTTCTTCGTCATCATCGTCCTCATCGTCGTCGTCTTCGACTTCGACAATGTCGACAGCGTCGCCCTCTAAAACTTGATCATCATCGTCGCCGTCGCCTTCGCCTTCGTCGCTGGAGTCGCCGCCGAGAATATTGACGGGCGATCTTGGCGGCGTCCTTGGCAACTGCTGCTCATCATTCTCGTTGTCGATGTCGGCAGCGCCGATAAGTCGGGGAACGACAACAGCTGTAGTCGCCATCGCCGCCGATGCACCACCAGCAGCAGAAGCAGTGGTGGGAGTTCTCGGCGTTGTCACCCTGAAATTATCGTCGTCAATTTCGCCGTTTTCTTCGCCGACTACAACGTTGTCGTCGTCGATTGTCGTCGACATAGCCGCGGCCGCAGCTGCTGCGGCGGCGCTGTTATTATCGTCATCGTCGTCGTCCTCGTCGTCGTACTGTTGAATCTGGGAGTTGCACGCCTGGTCGAACATGGTGGCGTTGTCGGCGTCCTCCGGCGTCGGGGTGGTGAAGTCCAGGCTGGACACCTGTACGGGGGCGATGGCAAAGTCTTTGCTGCAACAGAAGATTCCAGGACGCTTCCAGTCCGGTGATGGGGTTCCAGGGGTCCATGATAAATTGATGAAAAACGGCCGTTAGTAGCCTTTGGCGCCATACTCTAATATAGCTACTCATTCAATTCAGTAGTATGGCATTCGGCTCCATGCTCTATTATAGCTACTCATTCAATTCAGTAGTATGGCATTCGGCTCCATGCTCTATTATAGCTACTCATTCAATTCAGTAGTATGGCATTCGGCTCCATGCTCTATTATAGCTACTCATTCAATTCAGTAGTATGGCATTCGGCTCCATGCTCTATTATAGCTACTCATTCAATTCAGTAGTATGGCATTCGGCTCCATACTCTATTATAGCTACTCATTCAATTCAGTAGTATGGCATTCGGCTCCATGCTCTATTATAGCTACTCATTAAATTCAGTAGTATGGCATTCGGCTCCATACTCTATTATAGCTACTCATTCAATTCAGTAGTATGGCATTCGGCTCCATGCTCTATTATAGCTACTCATTCAATTCAGTAGTATGGCATTCGGCTCCATACTCTATTATAGCTACTCATTCAATTCAGTAGTATGGCATTCGGCTCCATACTCTATTATAGCTACTCATTCAATTCAGTAGTATGGCATTCGGCTCCATACTCTATTATAGCTACTCATTCAATTCAGTAGTATGGCATTCGGCTCCATGCTCTATTATAGCTACTCATTCAATTCAGTAGTATGGCATTCGGCTCCATGCTGGTGAGTCTGTAGTATTGAATTTAGTAGACCAAAATGCATTGAAATGAGTGATAAAGCCACTAACCTTATCGTCGAAGATGGCTTCAACTCGATCGTACGGCTCGTTAAATTCGTCCTCTTGAAAGCCGAAATGGTCGGGGAAATTGCTAGTCAATTGTTTAGCCTGAAACTCGGCGTAGGCGTGATGCAGCGCCTGCAGGGGTGACGCGTCGATCGAGTAGGGAGTTGAGTCGTCCTCCTGGCTGCTCAACGGAGAGGCGACAATGACGCTTCGCCGATTGAGCTCGGCCAGATCCGACTCTGTCCAGGCCTTCCATCGTTCGCGCAACGATTCATCTAATTGGTTGAACGCTTCGGCCAGGTGTTCCCGACTGCCGGTTCCGTTTGATGTCGCCGCCGTAGTCGTGGGAGTTGCGGCAGCCGCTAGGGCGTCGTTCAAACAGTTGGCCAAGCGGGCCAGGTGGCCCAGGTAGCCGAGGCGGCGGCTGTTGCAGGTGGCGGCCGTCTGCTCTTTGCCAGCCTCCTTAGCACCATCAGCCGTGCCGTCTAGACTGTCGGCGCCGCCGCTGACGCTGCCCGCAACGGTTGGCTGAGCAAACGAGTCGAGCAGGCGGCCGAGCAGGTTGGCCTCCACAAGCAGTTGGCGAAGCAGCAGCGTCTGGGAGAGCGCATTGGTTCGGAGTTCAGAATAGGATTGTGCAGATACATTGTTAATATTAATCCCTTTAAATTTGATATATTTTGGCTGGCCTAACCTAAGGATCTGGGAGAGACTGGCCTAACCTAAGGATCTGGGAGAGACTGGCCTAACCTAAGGATCTGGGAGAGACTGGCCTAACCTAAGGATCTGGGAGAGGCTGGCCTAACCTAAGGATCTGGTAGAGGCTGGCCTAACCTAAGGATCTGGGAGAGGCTGGCCTAACCTAAGGATCTGGGAGAGGCTGGCCTAACCTAAGGATGATCTGGGAGAGGCTGGCCTAACCTAAGGATGATCTGGGAGAGGCTGGCCTAACCTAAGGATCTAGGAGAGGCTGGCCTAACCTAAGGATGATCTGGGAGAGACTGGCCTAGCTAACCTAAGGATCTGGGAGAGACTGACCTAGCTAACCTAAGGATCTGGGAGAGGCTGGCCTAGCTAACCTAAGGATCTGGGAGAGGCTGGCCTAGCTAACCTAAGGATCTGGGAGAGGCTGGCCTAACCTAAGGATCTGGGAGAGGCTGGCCTAGCTAACCTAAGGATCTGGGAGAGGCTGGCCTAACCTAAGGATGATCTGGGAGAGGCTGGCCTAACCTAAGAATCTGGGAGAGGCTGGCCTAACCTAAGGATCTGGGAGAGGCTGGCCTAACCTAAGGATGATCTGGGAGAGGCTGGCCTAACCTAAGGATCTGGGAGAGACTGGCCTAACCTAAGGATCTGGGAGAGGCTGGCCTAACCTAAGGATCTGGGAGAGGCTGGCCTAACCTAAGGATCTGGGAGAGGCTGGCCTAACCTAAGGATCTGGGAGAGGCTGGCCTAACCTAAGGATCTGGGAGAGGCTGGCCTAACCTAAGGATCTGGGAGAGGCTGGCCTAACCTAAGGATGATCTGGGAGAGGCTGGCCTAACCTAAGGATCTGGGAGAGGCTGGCCTAACCTAAGGATGATCTGGGAGAGGCTGGCCTAACCTAAGGATCTGGGAGAGGCTGGCCTAACCTAAGGATGATCTGGGAGAGGCTGGCCTAACCTAAGGATGATCTGGGAGAGGCTGGCCTAACCTAAGGATGATCTGGGAGGGTGGCGACTGTCCCAGCCACCGAGGAGCTTGTGAACTATCTAAGCAGATACCACAGTGCCGTAGAATAACTGCACAAACTTATTAACTTGACAAGCACTAGAACTCACCTGCGCCTCAGTCTGATCCTGATTAGCGGGCTGAGCAGTGAGCACAGAGGTGCAGGACTGCTCAACAGCCTGGTGCAAGAATGTATTCCACGGATAAGCCAGCATGAGGCTTAGCAGTTGAGGCAAAGCGCCGCACTCGGCCACAGCTCGGCCAGCCAATGCGCTATTTGTGGACAGCAGGGAGCGGACCAGGCGGGCCACGTGCAGGCGGCACTGGCCGAGCGGCGGCTCCAGCTGCCCAGCCGTGGTCGGCATGCGCGCAAGGCGGTGGGGCGGCGGGGCGGACAGCAGGGCAGCCAGCTTCGGCAGGCGGGGCGACACCGCTTCAATGACGTTGAGAGCTGCCGCGGCTAGGCGTTCAGTCTCGGAGGCTGCGGTGGTTAGTTAAGAATGCAGTGAGTACCTGCTGTAGCTACTGAATCACTTGTTCTGTGTTAGCCCAGCAACTGAGGATCTGGGAGGCTGGCCCAGCAACTGAGGATCTGGGAGGCTGGCCCAGCAACTGAGGATCTGGGAGGCTGGCCCAGCAACTGAGGATCTGGGAGGCTGGCCCAGCAACTGAGGATCTGGGAGGCTGGCCCAGCAACTGAGGATCTGGGAGGCTGGCCCAGCAACTGAGGATCTGGGAGGCTGGCCCAGCAACTGACACTCTGGGAGGCTGGCCCAGCAACTGACACTCTGGGAGGGTGGCCCAGCAACTGACACTCTGGGAGGCTGGCCCAGCAACTGACACTCTGGGAGGGTGGCCCAGCAACAGAGGATCTGGGAGGCTGGCCCAGCAACTGGGGGATCTGAGAGGCTGGCCCAGCAACTGAGGATCTGGGAGGCTGGCTAGCAACTGAGGACCTGGGAGGCTGGCCTAGAAACTGAGGATCTGGGAGGCTGGCCCAGCAACTGAGGATCTGGGAGGCTGGCCCAGCAACTGGGGGATCTGAGAGGCTGGCCCAGCAACTGAGGATCTGGGAGGCTGGCCCAGCAACTGGGGGATCTGGGAGGCTGGCGTAATCCTAGCAACTGGGGGATCTGGGAGGCTGGCGTAATCCTAGCAACTGGGGGATCTGGGAGGCTGGCGGAAGCCTAGCAACTGGGGGATCTGGGAGGCTGGCGTAATCCTAGCAACTGGGGGATCTGGGAGGCTGGCGGAAGCCTAGCAACTGGGGGATCTGGGAGGCTGGCGGAAGCCTAGCAACTGGGGGATCTGGGAGGCTGAGAGTAGCTTTTATATTTGCCGTCCAAACTCACCAGCTGGCTGCTGCTGCTGTTGCGCAAGCGCCATCGACGCGATGCTGCTGAAGTCGCCCAGATCGCCGGCCCCGTTGGCGCCCCGCCGGCCGTCCAGCAGCGCCAGCAGCACCTGAGCGCCGGCCGCCACACCGGACTCGCTGGGCCCGCCCGCACCGTCCAGCATCTTGGCCAGCAGCTTCCCAGCCGTGTCGCCGCTCTCCAGCTGATCCAGCAGAGTTGCAGACGGGGTCGAGGAAGCAGCCGATGAGCTGTTGACGGCCTCTGAGGAGTCCTGAGCAGCCGCGGCCAGGTCCCGGCAATAGGCGATGATGTTGATGAGGCACTGGGCACCGTTGTACTGCTCCTCAGGGCTGCGATCGCTGGCCAGAGTAGCCAGCAGTTTGTCTACTAGTCCGGTCTGGGCCAGCCAGGCAGCAACCTGAGTCGACTGCTGCTGCTGCAGCTGTTGGTACTGAAGGCCGTATTCGTCTACGGATCGCATGGTAACCACAGAAACTAAGAAATCCATCACCGCCGAGGTGCCCATGTGACGAATTAATAAGTCGATGAATTCTTCGCCTTTAGAGGACAGATAAGCCAATAGCCGGTCGGACTGCTTGCGGGCTAGCAGTTGCATGACCTGGCGTATCCAATTACAGAGGGATAATTATGCATTTACAGAATATCATTCCTGGGAGAATAATTATGAGTCACAAGTGGCGCTGGGACTGGCGCCATTCCTGTGAGAATAATAATGAGTCACAAGTGGCGCTGGGACTGGCGCCATTCCTGTCAGAATAATAATGAGTCACAAGTGGCGCTAGGACTGGCGCCATTCCTGTGAGAATAATGAGAGTCACAAGTGGCGCTAGGACTGGCGCCATTCCTGTGAGAATAATGAGAGTCACAAGTGGCGCTAGGACTGGCGCCATTCCTGTCAGAATAATGAGAGTCACAACTGGCGCTGGGACTGGCGCCATTCCTGTCAGAATAATAATGAGTCACAACTGGCGCTGGGACTGGCGCCATTCCTGTGAGAATAATGAGAGTCACAAGTGGCGCTAGGACTGGCGCCATTCCTGTCAGAATAATAATGAGTCACAACTGGCGCTAGGACTGGCGCCATTCCTGTCAGAATAATTATGAGTCACAACTGGCGCTGGGACTGGCGCCATTCCTGTCAGAATAATGAGAGTCACAAGTGGCGCTGGGACTGGCGCCATTCCTGTCAGAATAATGAGAGTCACAAGTGGCGCTGGGACTGGCGCCATCTCCAAGAAAGCCAAAACAGGCGCTACTCACCTTGGAGAAGAAGCTGGACAGCAGCGGGTTAAGCGGAGGCTCGCCCTTTAAAAAATCATACAGCTGGTCCAGGCGACGATTTTCCTTCACCAGGCCGGTCGTCAGGGCGTCGGCATCGCAGGCCAGCAGCTCGCAGCAGACGTTGGCCCGACGATAGCGCTGGCGATGGGGCAGCTCAGCGCTGGGCTCGGTCACTATAGCGTCAACTAGCTGATCAAGGATGGAGTCCTGAGCCAAGTAGGTTATGAGCTTCTGATTCTGGGCTTTGCATTCTTGAATGACGCTTTCCTCTTCGAGTATTTCGGATAACTCTACGCCCTGTTTATCGAGCAGCGGCTCAATATTCGATATAATTGAGGGCATTTGCCAGAACATGGTTGCGCTGCTGTTTAAGGGGCTGCAATGGTGTGAGATTGGGAGAGGCCTGCGTGAGTGGGGATGGACTGGGAATAGATAGGCGAGATTAGAGAGGCATGTAGACGGGGGATACTGAGAATAGAGGGATGTAGAAGATAGGGGACACTGAGAATAGAGGTTGGATCAGACACGGGGTGAGAAAAGAAGAGTTCTGATCAGAGACGGGTGAGAATAGATGAGTTCTGATCAAAGACGGATGAGAATAGATGTGTTCTGATTAGAGATGGCTAAGAATAGATGGATGCTGCTCAGACGGGTGAGAATAGATGAGTTCTGATCAAAGACGGACGAGAATAGATGGGTGTTGCTCAGAAACGGTTGAGAATAGATGGATGCTGCTCAGAGACGGGTGAGAATAGATGAGTTGTGATTAGACGGATGAGAATAGATGGGTGCTGCTCAGAGACGGTTGAGAATAGATGAGTTGTGATTAGACGGATGAGAATAGATGGGTGCTGCTCAGAGACGGTTGAGAATAGATGAGTTGTGATTAGACGGATGAGAATAGATGGGTGCTGCTCAGAGACGGATGAGAATAGATGAGTTGTGATTAGACGGATGAGAATAGATGGGTGCTGCTCAGAGACAGTTGAGAATAGATGTGTTCTGATTCGAGAAAGATGAAAAATAATGATTCGAGATAAGCCAGAGGAAGGAATGTATGATAGGAAAGTTATAAGCTAATAGTTAAAATTAGTTAAGAGTAAAATTTAATTGGCAAATTTTGTTCAAAAGAACTAATGATTCATTTGCAATGGCAAAAGCTGACACGAGTTTCTAGGAAACTTAACATTCCATAATCAACTACAGCAAGTCGATCCAAGAAAGGCAATGTGAATGAGTACAATTACAAGGTACAAAATGCTAAACAATGACATTTTCATCTGATCTTCATTCTCATGTCTCTGATCTTTGGAATTAGAGATTATGACGTCATTGTCAATCATCTTTGGGATCTGTGATTATGACGTCATTTTCAATCATCTTTGGGATCTGGGACTATGACGTCATTTTCAATCATCTTTGGGATCTGGGATTATGACGTCATTGTCAATCATCTTTGGGATCTGGGATTATGACGTCATTGTCAATCATCTATGAGAT
>NIVC01001003.1:85000-92500 GCA_002269645.1 Macrostomum lignano
GGGAGGCGGGAGCGCACACAGGCAGCGCACTGAAGGAGCTGGGGGGAGGCGGGAGCGCACACAGGCAGCACACTGAAGGAGCTGGGGGGAGGCGGGAGCGCACACAGGCAGCGCACTGAAGGAGCTGGGGAGGGGGGAGGCGGGAGCGCACACAGGCAGCGCACTGAAGGAGCTGGGAGGGGAGCTCAGTTAAATGAATGGAAGTGAGTTTTCAAAAGATGGAAGCATATTAATAAGGTGACAAATGATATGATGCAGCTGAAAGGCGATTCGCAGTGTCACTGCAATCACGATGATAAATATATGAAGTATAAAGCACCGAAGAGTAAGATGAAGCGCATCACAAAAACTGGTAAAAAAGGAGAAAAGTTTCTCAAAAAACGCGTCGCAAAAAAACTGATTAAATTGGCTAAACACAACTGTGCAGTGCTTTGATTTTTGCACAATATATTTGCTAAATAAGCCTACTGTCAGTAGTAAGCGGTGTGTACAGATAAGCAAATATATTGGCTTGTTGATCAGCTAATGTAATTTAATCATATAAGTCTGATTGCAGGCAAGATAAACATACGTGTACTAAAGTCAGGTGAGAGATCATTGAAAAAGTGCGGTAAGCTTTATAAAATAGCCAATAGGTATGCTGGAAAGATTCTGTTCCGAAATAAAGGTAAGAGAAATCAACATAGTATAACAATAAAGAGTTGTTGTGTTTTCACAAAGAGCAATTCATAAGTCAAATAAGAAATCTTAGAGAGGGATAGGGAATAGATGAGAAAGAACAGAGAAAGAGGGAGATAAGACAGGAGAATAGAGAAGAGGGAAGAGGCGAGAGAAGATAGGAGAGAAGAGGGGAGAGAAGAGAGGAGAGGAGAGAGGAGAGAAGAGAGGAGAGAAGAGAGAAGAGAGGAGAGAGGAGAGAAGAGAGGAGAGAAGATAGGAGAGAAGAGAGGAGAGAAGAGTAGAGAGGAGAGAAGAGAGGAGAGAAGAGAAAAGAGAGAAGAGAGGAGAGTAGAGAGGAGAGAAGAGAGGAGAGAAGAGAGGAGAGAAGAGAGAAGAGAGGAGAGAAGAGAGGAGAGAAGATAGGAGAGAAGAGAGGAGAGTAGAGAGGAGAGAAGAGAAGAGAGAAGAGAGGAGAGAAGAGTAGAGAGGAGAGAAGAGAGGAGAGAAGAGAGGAGAGTAGAGAGGAGAGAAGAGAAAAGAGAGAAGAGAGGAGAGTAGAGAGGAGAGAAGAGTAGAGAGGAGAGAAGAGAGGAGAGAAGAGAAAAGAGAGAAGAGAGGAGAGTAGAGAGGAGAGAAGAGAGGAGAGAAGAGAGGAGAGAAGAGAGAAGAGAGGGCTGAGAAAAGACACAAATCTTAGCGGACCGGATTGCTATTGAGAAGTTTCAAAGCACCCGAGGGCCGGATATCAGAGGCTTCGTGGGCGGGAGTTTGCCGACCCCCTATCTTTAGAGTCTAAAGAAATCTGCCATGGAAGAGCTAGACTGGAAGACAGACGGGAGCAGTTCCAAAAAAGCCAACAGGAGGATAAGGAGATTCTGGGCACCATTATTGCAGCTGCTCAAGGTACGTAGGCAGGAGGCGGCAGCAGTTCAGCGGCTGACACAGCATAGTAGCCAGGCGGACTCGGCGGCTCCATCCGCATTGACAGACTCGCTGGAGACGAAGGACCGTCCAGCACAACAAGGCCTCGGCCAGACGGGTCCAGCGCAATGCGACTATCGTGTCTGCACAGCTGCCTGGCGCACAATAGGCAACAAGCAAACGCGGCGCCAAATTCTAGGGCGCCAATTAGCAAAGTTAGCGCGCCAACAATGATTTCAGCTGATAAAGATCGTTGACTAGCCCAGTGTAGAGTGGCCGAACTACTAACAAGTAGTACAACACCGGCTAGGCAAGCCAGCTGGCACAGGACAAACAGGCCCAGTACTGTGCAGTAGGTTTTCCGCCGGCTAGCCACAATACCGTGGACGGCTACGCACAGGATAAAGATGGCAGCCGCCGCTTCGCTGCAAATTCCCACTATGCCTATGCTATTCCGACTGCTACTGCTGCTATTAGTAGAGGAGAACGCTTGAACTCCGCACAGGATTAGTGCGGCAACGGCGCATAGGCCTTGGATTAGCGACAGTATGAAGATTGTCTCGTTCCTGGGGCGGCAGCCGCGTCCGCGGCGTCGGCGACGGCGATAACTGATGCTGAGCGACTGCAGCTGGCCCGGGTGCCGCCGCCGCTGCTGGTGGTCGGCGTCGCCAGGCGGCGAATCTGCGGCCATAGAGCTGGCCCGGGATTGTTCCGTCTCACTTTAATAGGAATTTCAGGCCCCCGATTGTCTGCATGAAATTTATAGTGAGAACAGGGCGGATTATGGTTCGATTGTCAGCGATGTAGGATACAGCTCTTAGTGTGATCCTGATGGCCTAGCCTAGATATTTATGGCACTTTTTTGTAACTAGATACTGGACTCAAGGTCTCAAAATCTAAACTGCTGGGTTTAGGATAGATGAATAGATAGATAGTTAGGCAGATACATAGATTCCCACTATCTATCTATAATAATAAATAGATAGATAAATAGACACGAGTAGAGAAACAGACAGGCAGACAGACAGACAGACAGAGACAGACAGACAGACAGACAGACAGACAGACAGACAGACAGACAGACAGACAGACAGACAGACACATAGACAGACAGACACATAGACAGACAGACAGACAGACAGACAGACAGACAGACAGACAGACAGACAGACAGACAGACACATAGACAGACAGACAGACAGACAGACACATAGACAGACAGACACATAGACAGACAGACACACAGACAGACAGACAGACAGACAGACAGACAGACAGACAGACACATAGACAGACAGACACATAGACAGACAGACAGACAGACAGACAGACAGACAGACAGACAGACAGACAGACAGACAGACAGACAGACAGACAGACAGACAGACAGACAGACAGACAGACAGACACATAGACAGACAGACACATAGACAGACAGACACATAGACAGACAGACAGACAGACAGACACATAGACAGACAGACACATAGACAGACAGACAGACAGACAGACACATAGACAGACAGACAGACAGACAATTATATTTATTTCAAAGGCTTATTTGTCTAGTACAAACTCTGAACAATAAAATATAAAAAGACGTCTTACCCAGAAGTCTATCAGATTTAATTTCAGTCTATTGTACAAAACGGAATTAAGGCAGATTAACGGTAGGTTCGCAGTATTAAGATTTTGTAACAGAAACTGCTCGGTCAAAAGAATTCTGTAATAGCAAGTGGCGGCGCACAGAAAATGCGGAGGAGGCGCCGAGTGAGAGGCCGAATAAATATTGGAGCCTTACAGGTCTGCGCGAAACTAATGGCCAGTCGGGCAAGAGGGAAAGGGCATGGGCAGGTTCAAGAAAGTTGCTGGGAACTGTTAGCCGAAAAACAAGAACCTGAACCCGTTGTCAGTCAGAGCGCTTGGGAAAAGTTCCCCTCGATCACAAAATATCTCTTTCTGATATAGTGCATCTGCCGAACCCCCCGCTGGTAGAAGAAAAGAGTGTACGAGCGTATTTTGGATCTAAGCCAGAGCTACTGACTGAAGAGCGCACTCGAGGGTGCAACAGAAATAACTTTGACTTACACTTTTAACCTCCCACCCCCCGCCTCTCGAACACCGTGCCTGTCTTAAGCGATGAATTCTAAGATAACAAATAATTACAGTATAGTTTAGTTGGTGAAGTGAAGTGCACACGCTGGATATGATTGTTACTGCACAGTGTTCAAATAAAATCTAGCATTCTAGCATCCATCTTAAACCTGACATCATAATTTATCTCACACCTGACATCACTATCTATCTCACACCTGACATCATTATCTATCTCACACCTGACATCACTATCTATCTCACACCTGACATCACTATCTATCTCACACCTGACATCACTATCTATCTCACACCTGACATCACTATCTATCTCACACCTGACATTATTATCTATCCCACACCTGACATAATTATCTATCTCATACCTGACATTATTATCTATCTCATACCTGACATCACTATCTACCTCACACCTGACATCATTATCTATCTCACACCTGACATAATTATCTATCTCACACCTGACATCATTATCTATCTCACACCTGACATCATTATCCATCTCACACCTGACATCATTATCCATCTCACACCTGACATCATTATCTATCTCACACCTGACATAATTATCTATCTCACACCTGACATCATTATCCATCTCACACCTGACATCATTATCCATCTCACACCTGACATCATTATCTATCTCACACCTGACATCATTATCTATCTTAAACCTGACATCATTATCTCACACCTGACATCATCATCTATCTTTAACCTGACATCATAATTTACTTCACACCTGACACCATTATCTATGATCTACCTGACATTATTATCTATCCCACACCTGACATAATTATCTATCTCACACCTGACATCACTATCTACCTCACACCTGACATTATTATCTATCTCATACCTGACATTATTATCTATTCTTTACCTAGAACTAAATGTTCACTCTTACAAAAGAATAAAACTACAAATACAAAAAATAAAAAGGCATAATTATGAATTTATTATAAAGAAATTAGCGAGCAAACTCATTATAATACTAGTAGTAATAAAACAGTTAGTATAAAAATCTAGCCATACAAAGCATATTATAAGCGCAATACTAGCTGAACAAATTTATCATGTAAAACAGTAACATACTGTACTAATTTCAGCATAATAAGTATAATCATAATATTGCCTAACAAAATCTACAGGTTTATCGCCACTTCACTTTTTCAAATCGCTTAAGAAATTAATCATAAAAATAGATGTAGGTAAAAAGCTTCAATCTACAGTAATAATAATAATAGCATTCTGGATAATCCAAACAAACAACCCCAGAAAGGCCCATAAGCCCTTGATCTAGATAATATTCAGAATTTTGAAGCATCCTGTGTGACCTCGCAGGCCCAAAAAGCGAATGCAAAGTCTAAAATAGGAGACACGATAGCAACAGCTGCTCCCAAAGCTTTCGCCTGTCAAAAATAGAACTGGAAAAAAGTTACACTGAGCAAAACTGGTCGGGAGGGGGGCGTCACTGTCCAAGCAGTTCCATAGAACTTTTTAATTGCACTGCAATAGTTTGCCAGGGATTAGAAAGGAATCCGGGTGCACTGGTGCCAGGAGAATCGCCCCTAGCTGGTTAATTGAGAATCGCCCCTAGCTGGTTAATTGAGAATCGCCCCTAGCTGGTTAATTGAGAATCGCCCCTAGCCGGCATTGAGAATCGCCCCTAGCCGGCATTGAGAATCGCCCCTAGCCGGCATTGAGAATCGCCACTAGCCGGCATTGAGAATCGCCCCTAGCCGGCATAGAGAATCGCCCCTAGCCGGCATTGAGAATCGCCCCTAGCCGGCATTGAGAATCGCCCCTAGCCGGCATTGAGAATCGCCCCTAGCCGGCATTGAGAATCGCCCCTAGCCGGCATTGAGAATCGCCCCTAGACGGCATTGAGAATCGCCCCTAGCCGGCATAGAGAATCGCCCCTAGCCGGCATAGAGAATCGCCCCTAGCCGGCATTGAGAATCGCCCCTAGCCGGCATTGAGAATCGCCCCTAGCCGGCATTGAGAATCGCCCCTAGCCGGCATTGAGAATCGCCCCTAGCCGGCATAGAGAATCGCCCCTAGCCGGAATTGAGCCCAGTCATTTTCCCTCGGCAGGCTTGAACCTGAGGCACACGCTGTTAATGCAGTACCTCTCCCCAGTTGGCGCTGGCCCGTCCTCAAACACGTGACCCAGATGGGCGTCGCAGGACCGGCACACGACCTCAGTCCTCTGCATGCCGTGCGATCCGTCATCCCGCCGTTCTATTGGCCCGTCGGGCAGCTCAGCGGAGAAGGCGGGCCAGCCGCAGCCGGAGTTGAACTTAGCATCGGAAGAGAACAGCGGCTTTGAGCAGCAGACGCATTCGTACGTGCCCGGCTTAAAATGCTTGTCGTATTGACCGGAGTAGGCCGGCTCCGTGCCGCGTTGCCTAGCAACCCGATACGCTTCCGGCGATAATTGTTGCCGCCATTCGGCGTCAGTCTTCTGCTTTGGATCGCTGCTTTTGCTTTCGGAAGAGGACATATTTTGTAGCTAAGCAGAAATCGAAATATTTTGATATGGGTAAACGGCGAGAGTAACAATTAATACAATCAGATAGACAAGAGCTTCGCCAGCTTATCAGACAAAAGTACTACAAATTTGATGGAACAAGAGTTTCTATTCAGGGTAAACAGCGGGAGCAACTATAACTGCAATTAGATAGTCAAGTGCTTCGGCATATAAAGAGTATCAGACAAGAATTTTTTGATGTCAGGGATAAATTTTTCCCAGGGATACTCGCTATCAAATCACAAATCACGGCTGGGTAAACAGCATACAGTTCACTGACTACCCCTGTATCTAGAAAATGATAAATTAATCGAAAAAAACCAAAAAAGATGCTCCTAAGAGATGCACAAACTACACCAACATATATTTAAAGACAGTTATAAACACGAATTAGGACACGAAAAAATTAGCTCGTAAATTAACAAATGCAGCTACTCGGCAGTAGCATGAACAGATTTTTTCACTACTAATTTCGACAATTACTAGAAAAAATATGTGAACACGCATAAATGTGAAATTAGTGCAATCGTGTTTCTTTTTTAGTTGGCAAAGGAAGCTTAATGCACAAAGGTTACAAATGCTTATTGAATGTGTTGCTGATTGTAGCAAAACAAAGTTAAAATGCAACTCGGAAATTATATGAAAGTAATAGTAAAAAGATATTTGTCCTTACCGAACATCCAAAAAGTAATTCATTTTCGACGTACAATGACACAAAATACAAAAAGGAAAATTCCATACTGTATATAAAAATCAGGACTAATTAGCGACAAAACAACTCGCAACAAAAACAATATATAGCTGTTTATGAATCAACGAATAAAATTTGACAGTATTTTCCATTTCGGTTTGTCTTAGATCTAGCCGCCGCTATCATTATCAATACTGGCTAGTCTTTGATCTAGCCACCCCTATCATTATCAATCTGGCTAGTCTTTGATCTAGCCGCCGCTATCATCATCAATACTGGCTAGTCTTTGATCTAGCCGCCGCCATCGCTATCAATACTAGCTAGTATTTTGATCTAGCCGCCGCTATCACTATCAATACTGGCTAGTCTTTGATCTAGCCGCCCCTATCATTATCAATCTGGCTAGTCTTTGATCTAGCCGCTGCTGTCACTATCAATAGTGGCTAGTCCTTGATCTAGCCGCCCCTTTTATTATCAATACTGGCTAGTCTTTGATCTAGCCGCTGCTGTCACTATCAATAGCGGCTAGTCCTTGATCTAGCCGCCCCTTTTATTATCAATACTGGCTAGTCTT